>JABUIW010000148.1:574368-678762 GCA_013363375.1 Menidia beryllina | reverse complement strand
TTTTTTTTTTTTCCAAATTCCAGAGTGATTTAAATTTGCTCAAATGGCAAGATGGCGGACTCTCACTGCAAGGTAAGGAGCCGGAGGGGGGGCTACCGGGCTACCGCGCTACCGGGCAACCGGGCTACCGGGGCCGGAGGGGGGGCTACCGGGGCTACTTCGCCCCCGGGCTCCCGCGATACCGGGTTTCGGAGCGGGGCTACTCGTACAGTGATATCGAACCGGGGTCGGTTGTCCGGCCACCCTCCCCCGGTGGCCGTTTTCCCCGATATTCCCCGGTTTTCCCGGTTTTCCGTTTTTCGTATTTTACCGCGGTAGTGCGGTAGCCCGCCCACTTCCTTGTTTTTGTCACATGACTAAAAACAAGTCACATGACTAAAAACAAACCAATGAGAATCTAAACTAAAGCAGATTCAACCAAATATCTTAACCGGGGGGGCGGCACGGAGCTACCGGGATACCGGTGCCGGGGTCCGGTAGGGGGCTACAGGTAGGGGATGCCGAGTGCCAACGTACGTAATAATCTGAGAAAAATGATTCTTTTCCAAGGTTTTAAACTTGCACAGCCACAGAGACTGCAATTATATAGCTGTGTATATATATTTATGGGACGTGCGGTCATCCTCACAAGACAAAACATACGATGACATATTATTATTTGTCCGCCGATCTTTATGTATGACTAATTGCGATCATTTTAATTGTCAAAATCGCTGAAATTGCACATTTTCTGTTGAAATACCGGCTGAAACGTGATGTGCGGCAGCAAGGAGCCGAGCTGAACCTCTGATTGCGCAATCCATCCCAAACTGGGCTGTTGGTGTCTGTCGGCGTATCGCTGCATGTCGCCAATATAATGTTTGCATATACGTTTCTATAGCCTGATTTTCCAGTCTGGCTAATGTCTTCATCCATGTATGTATGGATGGATGGAATTCTATTACTGTATTCCTGTATTTGCCCTGATGTTAAAAAGCTACTGTAATCTGTTTATCCTATATTGAGTATTCACATTCACAGATCAGCATACTTAGCCCGTCAGATCAGCATACTTAGCCCGTCAGATCAGCATACTTAGCCCGTCAGATCAGCATTCCTAGCCCTTCAGATCAGCCCGTCAGCATACACTTTGATAAGATTAATTTGCCATTTCAAAATGTATGTACAGGTATTCGGATTTGGTGTTTTTCGAAAGGTATGGCGATCTGACGGCTTCTCCAAGTGTTCGCAACTTTTCGCAGTATTACGCATGCGCAACTATGTTCGCGCATGCGTAAAACTATGGGTATGCTGGTCTGACGGGTATGCTGACCTGACACAACAGCGGCAGCAATACGTGGGGAAAAAAACGCCGTGGTAATATTTAGAAGCGGAGCGTCGAAACAGCGCCCCCTGCCGGCCGTGCAGCCACACAGCGAGTAGGTTTGGAAACAACAGAGGCGAAGCAAACAGGGTACAGGTTGTTGTTGTTTACTCTTTTGCATTTGGGTGAATTCCGAGCGAACATTTGAAAGCTTACATACAGTCATTAAAAATCCTCGCAACTGGAAAAGTTAATCAATAAAAAAATGAACGCAAACCAATAAATACTGTACAGCTTTAAATAGTCACAGACTCCCAAACTTAGCCACAATCAGCAAAAACAGAAAGGATAGGTGGCTTTATGGAAAAATGTGACAGGAGAGCAGGGATTAACTGAAAGGTACATGCGTTCTTGCAGAAATACAAGTGCTTTACTGTTATAAACCACGTAGACAGTTATTCTGCTTAAGTTAAATAAATGTCACCAACTGATCCTCATGAAATAACTTGGATAAATGGTTTGCACGAACGTAAACCAAAACTACACAAATCTCCTGCACAGATAGCAGAAGTGAAACCCTAACGGCAGGTAAACGGCTTGAAATGAAATGGAAGTGTGTCTCCTCAGTGCAGCATCTTCCCCCCGATTTTGCAGTTCTCCTCGTGGTTCAGGCACTCCTCACTAAACAAAGCAGCACAGCAAGAGGATTAGCATTTAGCTTCAGACCACGGGCTAACCAATCAAAGCACCACCTGACCGCACGTCTCACCTGCCGCTTAAAGGACAGCCGTCTGAAGAAGGTGTTGACCTCAAACGTGCCCGGCTTTGCGGCTCCTCCCGTCTTGCCGCCGTCACCCAGCCTGACTATTTGTCCTTTGGCAATGGCGGCTTTGAGGCTCGTGCTTTTGACTATGCGGGCGCCGGGCTCAGAGTCAGGCGTGGGCCGGGAGGACACGGTGATGTAGGTGGCGTCTTTCTGGTGCGCCTGATAACCCACTGTGAGAAAAAAAAAAAAAAAGTTCAAAACAAAGATGACGGGATAGGCGGTTAACTGTGGGCACCCTATGCAGTTACCACTAGCACACACACACACACACACACACATACATATATATTGAGCTATAAGGAGCTGTAGAGACTGCACCTGCAGATGTGACAGCTGTGTCTGTGGTACTGGTGAGCTCCAGCAGGACGGTAGGATAGGCGGGGTGCATCAGGAAGAGTTTTCTGATGAGCGGCTCTGGTGTACCTAGAACACCTGGAGCCACCTAGGCCACCAGAACGGACAATTTAGTCAAGAAAAATTTCCCCAAAAATTGCAGCAACCTTATGAACCAGATAAAAACATCTTTCCTGTTCCAACAGTGAGTCAATAATATGTTCCAGTGCAGACTCACTGTGGTCTTGGTGAGATTCCTCTGGGCTGTGATTGGCTCGCTGGCCCAGAAGAGGAAAGCTGACTGGCCAGTTGAGGTGGCGATTGTAGACGTTTCCAAAACGAGACGAGGACACACAAACTCAGCTGCCCAGAGAACTCTGCCGTTGGCGCCATCGACAATCTGTGCCTAAGAGAGGAGGAGGACCGATGTCTGCGTCAGTACGTAATCTTTGAATGCTGAACTAATCAAAGAAAACAAGCACATGGTAGAAAGTACAGGTGGCCCAAGAGCTTCACCTTCATGACACCATTCGTTGAATTCTGAATGAAAAGATCAAGGATTCCATCATCATTGAAGTGTCCTGGAGCCGGCGGGCTGTAACGGAACAAGAAATTGTTTAAAGAAAATTCTCTAATAAAAAAGTTTTCTTGTTAATGGTGGATTAGTTCAATTTAAACCTTAACAATCTCAGATAGATTCAGAGTATATCCATGACGAAGGGCATGATTTATCAGTACAGGATTAAAAGACCTGGTCTTTACCAGGTCTTTGATGGAAGATAACAGAAACCGTATGTGGGAAAAAGTAAGTACAACCCCAACTGCTATTATCAGAATTATGTATGGTAAATAGCTTCTAAGAGCTGCAAGGCGTCCACCAGGTTTTCTGAATATGTTTGTCTGGTGTATGTAAACATACTCCCCAGGAGGGACAAGCAACAGTTAAAGCCCATCAATCTAGGAGGACTCTTCAAATAGTTCTTAAACTTGGGGGGGGGGGTTCCCATCGGCGTTCTGGCTCCGGTGGGGACGCAGGCCGGTACCTGTGAATGGGGGCCGAGCTGAAGGTCCACTCTTTGCGCAGGTCCCTCTGCCTGAGCACGGACACCTTACCCGCACCGTACACCAACGCCCAGTCGCTTCTGGTGGAGTTCAGGTTGGCAACACTGTCCAGGCTGCTGCGGGTGTTTCCGAAACCAGCGACCAGAGGGAGGAGAAACTCCACACGCTCAGATCCTCTAAGAAAAAACAAGAGGGAAAAAAAAAACATTAAATTATTTCCTGTAACATTATTTTCTTTGGCTTATTTATTATTCGAATAACCACACCATTTTAAAAACCTATAATCAATTCAACTGCTGGCAGCCTCCGAGGTGTACCTGTAAATGTGTATGAAAGAGGAGGAATTGCTTTTCCTCATCGCCTCCCACCCCGGGTCCTTCTTTCTGAGCGACTGGGTTATGGACATTGGGCCGGCCGCTCGACTGTAGACGTCTCTCAGGGAGATGGCCTGGACGTTACCTGAGGGGAGGGACGTCAGCTTTTTATTTGAAGACCTTCGGAAGTGGTTGCAGACACACTTTTTTTTTTGTCACTCACCCAGCCCAAACAGGATGTAAAATGCTCCCTGCTGCGTTTCGTGCAGCAGAGGGCCGATCAGCTTCCCTTGTCCCGTGAGGTTGAAAGGCACAGGATGTCCAAGCTTGGCACCGGTCTGCCCCGAGATCAGAGTCAGCGACAAATCCAAAGCCTGAAAATAAACAGGGTGAGGAAAAGACCCCATAATAACACCGCAAAAATCACAAGAACTGACATACAGCTTTACCTCATCCGCAGGTAGCGTGGCCACGAGCAGATCCGGTACCGAGTCGGCCTGCAGGTCCGGAAGTAAGACCGCCTGAGACTCTATGTTCTTCAGGAGGACCGACCACACCTTCTTCCCTGGAGGGGGGAAAAGAGGCTGTTCAGTGGGGGCTAAAAGGGCTAAAAAGCGGCGGTCGGTTAGGGCAGAAACGCTGACCTGTGGTGCCGCTGACCGCCATGAGGACGGATTTGCCGATGAGGAGGCAGACGGGCGCCGGCTGGCCGCTGCACTGCAGGCCGCACTGGATGTACATCACAGACTCCCGCATGACTTTGCGCCACAGGACCCGGCCGCTGACTGCGGACAAGGCCACCGCGCTGTAGACTGGGAGGAGACAGCCCCGATGAGGGAGGGAAGCCAGATACACAAAGGAAATGGCTGTTATATTAACTCATTCGCTGCCAAAGACGTCTATAGACGTCTTTTCAAATCCAACCGCTGACTGCCAAAGACGTCTATAGACGTCTTTTATTTTTTTCAATGCGAGTGGCTTGGGGGACGATCGGCGAAAGTTTTTCCGTAAATATCGGCTTCTAGACAGAGTATGGACTAACAAATTGACCCTCTAGGTAGCTGTGCCACTTTTGATGGGAGATTAGCATAGATTGTAAGCAAATAAAAACAAACGCAATGGTTCGCTATGAGAGAAATGGCGCCGGTGAGACGCACGTCGAGGAAGAACGGAATAAGGTAGAAACAAATTTTTTTTCCCTGATGATAGAAGAGAGTCTCCTCTTTCTTTTGGTGTGTTCGGTGTTTACATAGTCACAGCACAAACTATTCTGTGGCCCTTGAAAAATCTGTCAAAATTCTCAAAAAACTGGCAGTGAGCGACTCTCTGTTCTGAAAATGGCTGGCAGTCAATGAGTTAAACTGGATTCTCAGATAACTTACTCTTGTTTCCTTGTGTTGCGTGGGTGTCGTTGGTCCACGTAGTCACGCCCAGAAAAACATCCTCCACTGAATCGCCGTCGACGTCCCACAGCGCCAGCGCGGGCGGAGTCACACCTGACCCGAAAAGCAAAACAAACCTCAGCGACACGCACCGAATAATCCAAGCAGCGTTTGTCATGAGCTCCACGAAAAGGAAGCCATCAGGGCAAGGACATTCTTTTCAGAGGGTGAATGTATTTTTAAGGGCTAGGGGGAAAAATAAAAACATACAAGTCAAGCTGAAGTAGATCGTGAGTTTTAGAATGATGCCCACCATCCTGTGTAATCAGAGTCATTTAATGAAAGGGTGAGCTATGAGGAGTCCAGACTACAGGACTCCTCAGTAAGACTTCAAGTGAGCATTATACCTGGTGAAACCACTCATTGTAATTATACACCAACAAAGGGGATAAGATCTTAATGGGTACGTCTTTGACTCTCACTAAGATACAATTTTGAGTGTGTAACTATTCCATTTGGGGAAGTCTCGAGCTCATTGGGGTCAATAAAAGCACATTAAACTCTTCATTCACCTCCTGCAGCTCCCAGTGCTATCTCCCATTGCAGCTTCTTTTCCAGCTCTCCCTTTTTGCAAGGAATCAGGAAAGCGCACAGCAGCACCAGCAAAGTGGCACAGACCACCGGCACCAGGAAAAAAGCACTCCGGACCGCATTCTTGACCCTCATCCTCTTGTCCTCCGCGTCGTCGCCGTGGACCCCCAGGCCGGCCGCTCCCGACGGGCCGGCGTCCCCCCTGTCCTCCCCCATCCTCTCCCTGCCCGAGTCCCTGTGGCTCCAGTACTGCATGCCTTTCCCGTCAGCTCGGTCCTGCCTGGACTTCCTCGGGAGACTCTCCGTCCACTCGTCCTCCTCCTCCTCCTCGTCCTCCTGCGGGTCGTCGGCGGCGCCCACCAGCCGCCCGGGCCTGCCGGCGCGCAGCTTGGAGGAGCCCGCGCCCAGGCAGCCGTCCCTGCCCAGGCCGTTGCGGGGATAGTTGAGGACGAGGTCATCCTCTTCGCTCTCGTCCTCGCTGTCCGCCTGAGTTAGAGGATCGTACTCCCCGAGCTCCGAGCCCTTCTTCCCTGCAAAACATAGGAAGCGATGAGAGCCAACTGCCATCACGTGAGCTTATAAAGAAAACTTGCATAGTAGCCTATGTCCTCAATACACCCTTGTTTTTATTTTCACCTAATTCAATAGTGACTTCAAAAACCCTTTATTACTGAATGAAACATCTTAGTCATTTTTCAAAATATAAAATGTAATAATAGCAATATGACCATTATAATACGATTATGACTTCAGATTGTTTATAGTAATTTGATTAATTATTTTTGTCGTGTTTACATTACATTGAACAATCAAAATAAGAATTTACAAGCAAAAATGATGGATTCAAAAAAATGTACATGTAAATAACATTTAACTCTATTAATAACCAGGCTTTATATGTCATTCATATGTAATTTCTCCCATTTTGCTTTGCACGTTGAGGTCTGAGTTGTTATCGTTAGCTTGCAGCCTTAGTCGGAGGTAGATCATTACACAGTCATGCTGTCCTGACGCTCAGCTACACACAAAAATCTATCTTATGTAACCCTCTCCCAAAAAAAAAAAACTGGTTTAGGGACGTAACAGCTGATGAATTAGCAAACCGGTGCTCAAAAAGACGCAAACGCATTTACAGCGCAGAGATGTGGCGGAGTAACCTTCAACCACACGCCATTCCAATGAAAAAATGGCAATGCTGTATCTTTTCAACCGTCTCGAGCATAACGTTAGGCGAGCATCTTACCGGGCAGCTTCAGAGCACGGGACAGAGCTGCGGCCATTTGTCCTCTCCACGAGACGCCGAAGCGGGGATGCGGTGAACGGTGATGAACAGCTCCTGGGCTTCGACCCGGGATCTGAGTCTCCGCTATGCATTCTGGGATTTTGAGTTTCTCTTTGATGCGTGGGGGGCGACTCTTGCGTTACTCGCCGCTAATGCAAGAAGACGAAAATGTGGAATTTTAGTTGGTGACACTACGTTGGTCATAGCTCAATGATTCACTCCTGCGTTTGCAATTAGCAGCCTCGTAATACTTCGCTTAGCTGATGTTTTCAAGCAAGTGTGTAGTTAGTATTTGAAGTTTTTTTTAACAACAAGGGGAGATGGGGGAGGTCCTGGTCCCACGAGGCATCTCGCAAAGTAGGCAAGTCACCTCAGCGGGCAGACCTGTGCCCCTTCAAAAATTCTTCTCGCAATTGTACGAGGATACGGGCGTCACCCCGCATCGTTATTTTCCTTACTCATCAGTTTAAGGCATACTGAGTTTCAGTCGGGTGACCAGTATAGTCAGAGTGCCAGGGCATGTTCTGTCACGGTGTCGCATAATAGTCGACACAATTTATTTGTTTTGATTATTAGGAACCACAAAAATACATCCCTACACTTAGTTATTATAATGATAGTACCGTAGATAATATATAATCCCAAATCGCCCGTTTTGAGGAATAATCTTTGCAGTTATCACGATCGCGCAAGGAATCATGGGTATACATTAAGAAAGGTAGATGCCCGACAAGTTAGATGTCATTGTACATTTTCGTTGGACTAATTTAACATATTGCAGAGATCTAATATATTTGGATATATTTAAATGTTTGAACACTTTTTGTCATTTTCGCCTCTGCTGTCCATAGTTTGGTTCAAACTATTCTGTTGCCCGGCAGTCGTTTCTCTTTTTGACGCAAATCAGTTGCCGTAGTCTTATTCAAAGCCTTCACAGCGCACGCGCCTCCCGAAAGCGTTAGAGAAAATGGCAGACGTTTCTTTGGATGAAGTGATACGACGGCGCGGTATTAATCTTAAAGCTCCGGCTAAACGGTACTTTTTTGGCAGTTTAACATTTGGATGTTTATTTGTGTAAAATTCAGAGACTTAAAAAGGTTTTTTTCAAGGTATGGCGTTTATTGAGTCATGCTAATGGCTAGTAGGACGCCTTAAGCTAATGGTAGCTCATTTGCGCTTGGTTCAATATGATTCTTAAAGCTAGGCTAAGTAGCAACCGTGTAGGCCTTAACTCTTCAAACCGTTCATTTTAACATTACGAAAATGCTGTTCAGTTATTCAAACAGATTGTGTTTTGTTACCGGATTATATGAGTAAAAACAACTACATCCCCACGATGTTTCGACCAGATTGTTACGTAGTTGTGTAAAACATTTTATTCGTAAGGCGCTCCACATAGCCACCTCCAAAGCTAATATTTATCTTTGCACCACTGCAGTTTTATGCACCCTCCAATGGAACAAATGTACTTGTACTGTTTCTTCTATTTTTGTGAAAATATATTGGTTATTCATTTGTTTGTCTAAAGATTTTGTACCATTGAATTATTGCATGCATTGATGTTTGATCTACGGATCTGTTTTTTTTCAGGCCCGTGTTTGGACGGACTCTTGGAGGAGATGGTAAAAGTTTTGACGCCAGACAAAAAATTGGGAATAATGATGTAAGACAGCGACTTGGGGGAGGGACAGGTGAGGCTCTAAAGTTAGCCTACAGGTTTAACTGGTCACGGTTTGCCATTCCTATTATAACATTGTTTATGCCCTAAACTGTTATTTTTCCTTAGGTTTTCCAGTGAAAGATGCAAGAGAGAAACTGGTTCAGAAGGATGCTCGCTTCAAAATCCGTGGCAAGGTTGGAGCAGGAGCGGTGCAGGATGCTCGACAGATGATCAACTCACGCAAACAGGGGCAGAGTCAGTTAGGTCCCCTTGCACAGACTACACTAAAGACAGCAATAGCCAGCCAGCTGCAGAGCAAAGCTCTTGTGCCGCAGATCCAAATACATGCCAGCAATAACCTTGCTGGAGTGATCACTAGGCAGTTTGCTTCAAGTGGACAAGGACTGGGTGCAAGGGGGAGTGTGACACCACAGCTGAGCAATAATGTCAGAATGATGGATGCTCGTGATAGACTGAGCCTCAAGAGGAGCATTGGAGGTACACAGGCTCATGCAGCAGCTGCTGCACCCCCGCTTAAAATTACCAAGACCATACAGGTGAGTTTGAGTAGAGTTCTGTAATGTCAGCGATGCAACCAGAATCTATATGGAGTTCTTGATTTGTAAAAGCACAAAGGCAGTCTCACTAATGAAATATTTATTTTTACAGCAACGTCCAGTGGGGATGTCAAGCGGAATACGTGCAGCTGCACAGGTTGGGCCAGTTTCCTTCATATATTTACCATAGGAACACAATTTCTCCTTGACATTGCTTGATGAGCTGAATTTTTACTTTTTCTACCTCACAGCCTGCCTTGAATGAACTTGATGGCGCGCCCAGCAAACAAATAAAGATCACAACCGCCAACAGCATGCTACAAACACGGGTAAGCTTGGCGTTGGAACAGCTGAATAATTCTTCAATGCTGACACTCAGTAGAAACAAATACTTTAATCATATCTCGTGATTTTCTCCGTATGAAATGTCTATTTGTTTCACACAGTCTGGTGCAGTTGGCTCCACATTCTCCATGTCAGCCCCGATCACCAAGGTTGTTAAAAACGACGCCTACACTGCCCCCCGTCCTCCTGTCCCCGTGGCTCCTACCCGGCCCAACGCCAGCATGGCTGCAGCCCGCTCCTCGGCTGCGGCATTACAACCGATCTCCAGGACTCTTCAGCAAAGCACAACAGAAGCCAGGACACCAGCCCCCACCCCTCCACAGGTAATCAATTAATCAGAATCTGTAATGTTTTTGTACTCCTCCCTGACTCTTGTCAGCTTTTGCCATTTTAGATGGTTACTACATTGATAAGTGTGAATCTGAGCTTGCAGTCTTTATTTTTCTTCACAATAATATGTTATCTGCTATGATTTACATTGTGCCATCCCCCATTTAAAAAAAAGTTCACACCTGGTTTCACATTCCAGCTCTTTCACCAAAGAGGTAACCTCAAAAAGAATTACAATATCCAAAGTGTCACATTCAGATGATAAAAGCCCAGTGGTGTGATTTCATTCTGAGATTGCTCACTGAAATATTTTAGCTGCCTCACGGAAGGAACAGTTTTTGTCCTCTGGTATAGATTATTAGTTAACTTAAAAAAGAACAAAATAACCAAGGACTGGTTGCTGTTGCCAGAATTTATGTAATCCTACATTGAAATTCACACTCGCCTGACTTCTGTTCAGCCATGAACATCTCTTTTGCCTGTACTTCTCCCTTTACTGACACAGTAAAGGGCGAGAAGTTGCTTCTCATCTACATATATTCAACCACCTTCATTTAAGATTCTTCGGAAAGAGTCTGGGAAAAAAAGTTACAAACGCTGCTCATTCTGACCACGTTACCATGTGACACACTACCATTTTCTGGCCGCTCCAGCACACTGATGGTTTCCCAGCTTTGGTTAGCTCTGGGTTGCTGGATATTTGAAATGTCAGTTTGGCACTAGTAAAGAATAAGTATTCCCGGTCTTTGAATCACACAAAAGAGCAAATTTGCTACAACTAAATGATCAGGCATGTTAACCTTTAGCAAAGGGCTTTCACAGACTGTTATGTAAGGAGTTTTGATGACATTCTGATTTGGTGTTGCTGTGTTTCTCCTCTAGCCTGCTTTCAGCCCGTTGGAGGGGACTAAAATAACGGTGAACAACCTGCACCCCCGGGTCACAGAGGAGGACATAGTGGTGAGCAAATCGCAACAACGGCCTCCAACTCTTTCTTGTGTTGGCCAATGACGTGCCGCTGTGGAAGGGTGACTCAGGGTGCGGATGCCCATCTCATCCACAGGAGCTGTTCTGCGTTTGCGGTGCCTTGAAGCGAGCACGGCTGGTGAAAGTGGGCGTAGCCGAAGTGGTGTTTGTCCGCAAAGAGGACGCCGTTAGCGCATACAGGAAGTACAACAACCGCTGCCTGGACGGTGAGCGATTTTGGCTATGCACTTGTCAAATTGTCTCTCGGGGGTTTTGGCACAGTCCTCCGTTTTCTACTTCAGCTTAATAGGCAACCCAATCAGGATATGTTGTCTGTTGAAATACGAGGGTACATCAAGGTTACAGATAAATAGAATTGCTGATGTCATTTTTCCTTGTGTTTTTTATGTTTCTTAAAAATCTTTTGTTTGTGTGCTCTCCCAGGCCAACCCATGAAGTGTAACCTTCATATTCAGGGAAATGTCATTACCTCTGATCAGCCCATTCTTCTGTAAGTCAGCTCTCAAGGCTTCATTCCTTCTTTACTGTAAATCTTTAAAAAATTGTGTATACAGGCAGCTGCTCATTTTGACATGTTTTTGAAAGATACCATAAATTTTAAACTAAAATATTCCTTATATTTGCATGCAAATGGTTAGTGTTTCATACTATGAAATTTGGCATCATAATGCAGTGATGAAACATTGTGTATTGGCCCATTGAGGTATTTAAGAGCTGCCTTTTGCTTTGGGGCTCTTACAGGAGACTCAGCGACACTCCAGGCGCAGGCGGCAGCACGAAGAAGGACAGTCTGCCGCCCTCATTGTCTCGTGCCCCCGGCCAACGAGCCTCTTCTCAGCCCACTCCGGAAGTGGATCCCCAGACCATCCTTAAAGCTCTGTTCAAGTCCACTGCACAGTCCACTTCCACCACTGAGGCGCCCAGCTCGCAAACCACAGCCTTTCGCATAAAGATATAGCTGGCGTGGGAAATGATTTGATTGTTCCTATAACTGCGTTCTCGGTGTTCAGTTAGAACTTCACACCGACGACAGGCAGCCCACGTTACTTTGTCAAACTGATTTTTAAGCATTTCATAGACATGACTGTTGGAAATGTAAGAATTGTAGATGCCCAACTTCGTTGTTTTGATTTTTGCGGTATCAAATGTCACCGGCTGTGTGATGTTCTATCAGTTTGATGAGGTGGAGATATTTCTTTTTTTTGTGTGTTTTTGTTTTTTTACTCAGTGTTTTTTTCCCCCCACACTGCAGTATGACCACTTCCATAAAACGGGGGAGGGGTTCATAACTTAAAAAAAAAGAAAAACAAAGTTAATTGACCAACTAATTTATACCAGTTATCTTGCCATCCTTTTACATGCATAACTGAAAAAACCCCGCATCTATTAAGGTGTCTTTAGTTTTTTGTTATTACTTTTTCTATCAAAATCATAAATGTCAGATTGAACAGAACAGTTCCTTGTTGTCACAATATTCAAACCCATATTATGACTTAGGTTTAATCGAGAATGATGTCCTCTTTGCTGAAATAACATGCTTCGTGGGGGGGCCGGAAAAAAAAAAAAAAAATGGAAACTACAGTACAATGAGCTTTCTTCGTTTTACGGTTTCCGTGACATCCAGTGCTCTGTTTCTCTTTGATTTTTATGTGGTTTTTATAGTTTTGAAGCCATGTATGCACCCTTCATTGTAGTACATTATATTCAATTTATGTTGAGCTGTAAATTACTTTACGTTCCTATCTTGATTGTCAATCAAGAGAAGTCAGAAACTGTTGGATTTGTCTGAAATGTGGCCATTAAATATCTAGCTTTGTAGATTGTCCCTGAGACTACTTTTCTTTAAATCGGCATGTACTGGTGGATATTTTATTCAGACATTCATTTTCAGTAGACTCAAGTTTTAGGCCCTTTGTCAAACCCTGGACCTGGGGAAAAAAGTAATATTTTTCTGCATCATTTTTTACATCATTATAATTTGCACTTAAAATACTATACTATATAAATGGTGCAAGAAAAGGTAAAATGTTTACTTGTAATAGTTTTATAGAATAGTAAGCCGGTAAAGAACGCAAGAGCACAGGTATCAATAGGTATTTAATCAAGTTGTTTATAGCTTGATGGCATTAACTTTCGCTTTTGCGTACAATTTGATTGATGAATCCATTTTGATACACATTGCAATCAGTTCAGTAAAGAATTGAGTAAGTCTCTTAAGTTACGTTCGGGTTGTATTCAAATTGGGATATATCATGTAGGGGGGGGGGGATAATCCACGACCAAGTTGTCAAGGTTTTGTATTTCCGGTGTAAAAGGTCAATTCCAAAATGGCGCCGTCCAAGAAGAAACATGCCAGTGGCCAGGCTTTTATCATTCCAGGAGGATTTACGGGTATCAGTTATTTAGATTAACAACACATTTTCCATACTTGTTCACATAATTCGTGTTTATTTTCTGGACAGTGCGCTTTATTGTGGTTGGACTCGCTGTATGCGGTATTGAGACGGCAGATACTTAAATGTTTGTGTTCCTTCTCGTTTGTCTGCGCAGTTCTCTGCTTAAAGTTTACCTCTGACAGCGTTGCGCAGCACTTTCTGTACGTGAAAGAACACAGAGTACGGGCAGAGAAGAGTTCGCGCAGACCGCTGGACCGGACTTTGTTTGTCCTCAACATCCCCCCGTACTGCTCTGAGGTGTGATTTGACTTCCCATGTCGGAATCTATAGTTTTACCAAAGTGTGGATGAAACAGTTTATTTTACAGTATAGATTTCCTAACTTTCCTGTTTTAATTATTTATTCATTTTTCTCTTGTCTATCAGGGTGTTGTCAAAGATTTATTCTCCCAGTTTGGCGGCGTTGACTCGGTTGAGTTGAGAGACCACCCCGGCTCTTTTCAGGAGGCTGGACCTAGACTGTCCAGGCTCTTCAGACCCGCTGAGAAAAAGGTCCACCCACCTGCTTTGCTGATCCGTTTTGCTTTAATGAATGTACAGCGCAGTGGAGTTCAACGTGTTGGGTCTTTGGTCCCTGTCCTCTTCTTCCAGGGTTTCAAAGTCGGCTACGTTGTTTTCCAAAACTCCTCTAGTTTGTCAGCGGTTAAATCCCACCCACATGAGGCTCCTTTAGTGGTCTGCACAGAGCAGCGTCCAGTTGCAACAGGAGTACAGAGTGAGTGACGCCCAATTTCACAATGTGTTACTGCAATACACTAACTGGTTTTGAATGGGGATGGTAATCAAACACATTGCTGATCAGATAATGGACGGCTCTACTCTAACCAGCTGTGTAATAGGTGACATTTTGCATCCATCTTTGGCAGAATGGATCCAGCAGTACACGGCGTCCTTCATCCAACCGGAGAAAATGCAACAAGTGGTCGACTCTTTTATGCAGGACTACGACAAGCGTAAGGAAGAGGTGAGAACTCTGCTGCTCTTCTTTTGGAGGTGCACGCGCGACAGGTTTTCGGACTTAAAGCCGAGTTTGTTTTCCGTGCCGCAGGAAGCAGAGCAGCAGAAGCAGGAGGCTGAGAAGCAGCAGGAGGAGGAGGAGGGCTGGGTCAAAGTCACGAGAGGGCACAAGGGGGCCAAGGCACGTCCTCACAGTGAGGCCGCCGACAAGAGAACCCTGAGGAAGGAATTGAAGAAGAAGAAGAGGAAGGAGTTGATGAACTTCTACACTTGGCAGCACAGGAACACACAGAAAGAACGTAGGTTTCTCACTTTTGACTATTACTAAACTAAACCTGTGGACAATGTGTTTCTTTGATGTTTAAGTCTATTTTGCTCTTTGTTTTTTCAGATATTGCTGAGCTGAGGAAAAAGTTTGAGGAGGATAAGCAGAAAATAGCTGTATTGAGGGCACAGAGGAAGTTCAGACCATACTGAGTCTGCTACCTGCTCCTTTCTCTGCTCTTTCACTGCCTCTGTGTGTTTTACTGACATTTAAGCCTTGGTGATTGATTTTTTTGTTAAACTACCATTTTGATTATGAAATATCAAAATGTGATGCCTCTGGGAAATTGAATTTCCTCTTTTGTTTTTGCCACCAATAAAAATACTAACGACTGCAGATGGATTTGAATTTGATCTTCTTACAACAATTTTTTTTTTAAATCTTTAGAAAAATATGATTCTGTGGCTTCGACCTTTGGCAACATCTTGATTCCCTTCTTTTGCAGTCATCCTTCTGTGTTTAGGACCATGCTTAAGCTGCTGGACAGATTCTAGTCCTGCTGCTGAAAAACCATTCCAAATCATCAGCCTTCCACCACAAAGCTTAATAGTTTCTGTAAGGCCCATGTGCTCCTAACGTGCTCCCATGCAGCCAACACCTCAGCTGTCTAAAGGGAATTGTTCAAGAACTCTTTGTGTTTGGTCAGCTGTGACTTTAAACCAATGCAGCTCCTTTTGGAGAGAATAGGTTTCTTTTTCAAGCGTACCAAACAAGCCATACTTGTTTGGTCCATTTGCTGTTCGTGCTTAATTGAATATTGATTTCTTCATCTTGACGCCATTTAGCTGAACCCAAAATTGAATAATGTAATGCACATTAATTGTGATTCAATAAGTATTTTATTGAGATTGCTCACAGTCAGCTTGTGCCTTGTGTGCTTGCTTTCCTGTGGTCCTCCGAAACCTTTTGGCGATCGACCATACGACCAGCAGCAGGATCAAAGTCGGGGCAGCACCCGCAATGAGAGCAAACCCCATCGCCTGAAACACTGGGGACAAAGGGAATGGTCTAACTTTCCTCTCGAAGAACCTCTGTGGGACAGTCACATTATCGTTGTGGCTTTGAGCTTACTCACTTGTGTTTTTATTCTCACATGAACTGTAGTCCATTTCCATGTCGCTCTGTACCAACTGGCCGGATGAGACCAGCTGGACCCGATGGGCCTCCGATGTGGTCTGTCTTCTCTGCCTGTCACCCTCAGATGCTGACAAAGGGAGTTGGGACAGTTTAGGGAGGGAAAAAACAGGCCGACAAAAACTTAGTGCACAGTGTGAAACATACTATCCTTTACTTACAGATGACCGTGCAATGCTGAGCACAGTCAACATCGTCTGTGCAAATTTCCACCCAACAGTAGAAGTAGATCTAAGGGAGGCGCCATCCATATAGGTATGTGAGTGGAGGCACAGCTTTGTAACGGTAAAATATCACCTGGTGATAACCTTACTTCTTCTTTGCTTGGAAGGCCTGTTTCAGGATCCAAGAAGGAAAAAGTCTTGACATCAAACCTCCTGACTTGGGAATGGGTGATGACCTTCCCCTGGTTGTCTACAGTGACAGAGCTTCTCATGTTATCCATAGGGTTAGGGCATCTGCTCAGGAAAAACAAAAAGGAAAACTACACCACTCACAATCCAGCTGGATTTGGTCCTTCTTAGGTCGCCGTGGAAGTGTTTTCAGACTTACCCATCATGGAGAAGCGTCCACACAGAGTGCTTAGACGCAGGGTATGCGAAGCAATCTCTTACACGCAGGGACAATGAGGGGTCAGGGGACGGCTGAACGATGGAAATTTCAACGTTCACAGCTTTACGGAGTGGCAAGGTCACTGGCAGTTGGTCCTCAGTGAAATAGGATGTAAAAGATGCATCTACAGGGGGGAGCAAATACATTTACCGACTTGCGTGAACAAAGGCGGCAAGAAAAATAGTTTTCGTACCGGTTGCTATTCTCATCTCGACTTCAATCGTTCCTTGCGCAGTCACGGGAGGCGGATTGGTCACAGTATACAACGACCTTAAGTGTTGTACGCGCTTCAGATCCGACTCCTCGTATTCACACTGTACCTCCAGGCTTAACACAGGGCACTTGATTCATTTCACACAAACAGCGTAAATATGCAACCAGTCGGTTAGCACCTGATTTAAAACGTACCTAAATGGAGAATGCCTGCCTTTATGCCTGGTCTGCAGCTCCTCCACTTCCACCTCATAAATGGACAAATCTTTATCTTTCTGAAGGAGGAAAAAGAATTCGGTCTCAAGAAGCAGTCTGCTACAAATGGACAGACGTACTTTTCCTGAAATACCATATGTTAACAGCGTTTTCTTAAAAAGAGAAAAGGAAACAGTGGCTGTACTGTCATCTTGGCGCCACATTCCATGACCCCTATCTTGAAGACGGCGACATCTGGAGTCGTGACTTCAGGGATGCAGTGAGGGTGATCCTTGATAACAAGGTTGCTGGGATCAATAGGTGGGTGAGTGTCTGTAGACTTTACTGTGAACACAAAGTGTCCATCCAGAGAGCAGGCTGGAAAAAGAGCCATGACAATTTAGTGTCTTTTTTTGCACACACACACACAAAAATAAAAAAAATGGTTTGAGGAGGTGTATGGTAGTCCGCTCATTGGTGATTATATTCACATAGAGGGAACAAATGCTGCAGTTACCATTGAGTTTATAGAAGCAGGCTGAACCATTAGCGCTGTAGCAGCATCCGAGGTCACTGCACGCGTCGCTGGAGATGCCTCGGCGGCCACAGTCTATACGCAGAGATTTTTCAACGTCACACTCCAAAGGGATTTCTGGGGAAACAAACAGGCATTTCAATGTTCTGAGACAGTAGCGTTTTGTTGTGCCAGATCCATTTAGGCCCTTTAAGAATTTGATGATTTCATAAATCATGCTGTGGCCAACCAGCAGTTTCCACTCACTTGTTTTTTCGACCTTTTCAACGCTTCTCTTTATCAGGGGGCAGCTGATATTCACCCTGATCCACCGAGTCTCTCCTGTCAGTTGGACCATCAGAGGGATGACCACTTTGTTTCCCTGAGAATCAAATGTTTTATGAGGAAATAGAGTGAGGAAAATTTCCTTTGTAGAGCACCTTTGCAAGACAGGTATCACAATAGACTGCTAGTACATCGTGAAGAACTAAAGTTAGCCAAAAGACTAGATTTTTTTTAGCCCAGAGTCCACACAGCTTAAATTTATACTTTTGCTGAAAACATCCTGCATATGTGTCCATGGGTATTTGCTTAGATAGTGAGAAAGATTTTACATCATGAAATAAAAAAAGTTTAATAAAATAGAATGAGGGCCAATCATCCACATGTATAATGTGCGCTTTACATTTGCATTGTGAATCCCAAAGTTAACCAGAAAAAATGTACAATTACCTCAAAATGAGTATAGCAGCTGTCATATCTGCTGAAAAACGACAGGCTGTGGTTTTTCTCTCTTCCTATGGTCACTCCACAGGATCTCTCAGAGGTAAGCACGGGGACTGTGAGACCTGAAAAGTCTCCAGGAAAAAAATCAAACAAAACACGGTTGCAATGCTGCACAATACTTAAGTCGTGATATCATCAATTTTAAATCAAAGGGGTTCGAAAAAACAAACCCAAAAAATGGCATATGCGACGTATTACCTCGGACCCGCACGTTATCTTTGACTAAGGGGTCAAACACAGCCCTGATCCCCCGTACCAAGCAGGTGACCGTCGGCATGGCCAGACGGGTCCTCGGCGCAGGCATTCTCTTCCTCCCGGTGGAGGAGTAGCAGCTGTAGCGGTGAGCCATGACGGCGAAAAGTAAAGTAAATGTCATACAAAGCCTTACAGAAGGATAACTCATGGTTTGCACAATTTTTATTTCTCTATATTTTGGCTTTATTGTCCGAAAATATCCAAACCGTTTCTATGAGACCGTGAGAGGGTCACGTGAACACTTGTAATTAGAGTTAATTAGGTCGAAGCTGGTCTTCTCCTAAACGTGACGAACTCAGAGTTCGGTATGTTTTTTTTTAAGGCAGTATAAATGTTTAAATTGTTCAGTTGTTAGCCACATTTATGGACTAGTTGAAAAGTATATGCTTTTGTCAGCGGATTGTCGAAATGTGCTGCCAAATTCACGAATTGTAGCGTGGCAGGGCAAGTACCCACCTAATTACAGATTACTATGAGTAGTCTTGAACTTTTTCTTCTTCTACGAGGGTTTGAAAATATAAGGAAGAGACACAACAATTAATTCAGAATATATTAGTTGAATTTGATTTTGTTGATACATTAAGATGTCATTTAGAAAGTAAAATGTATCAAGTAATATGTCTTTATTTAAAATTAACATAGCTGTATAGTACAATTTCATTCCTGAGGGGAAACTCTTGTCCAGACTCCTTACCAGTAGGTGGTGGTAAAAAATGCACCATCCCGTTGTTTTCTAATCGGAAAAAATAATCAAGAAGAAGAAGTTTGTTTAGAACCGAGTTGTGTTGGAGAAAGAACTAGACCTATCACTTTTTAAAAAACATTTATTTATTTGTTTGTTTGGAAATTATCTTAAAAAGCTGTAGAATTCATGCATGACTTTACTTTCTTTGCCATCTCATGTGGCTGGTTCTCTGACCAATATTTTTCAGAATAGAGGAAGTAAATTAAGGGGGATAATAAATTATCCCAAAATTAAAGCAATGAAAAAGAGAAAAAGAGCGTGCAAGAAACCTTCTGGAACATGGAAGCACACAAAATCACGAGTTTTTAGCACATTTGAATGTAATATTCCCTTTCTGAGAGAGGATTATCTTTATTGAATGCACTTGTGAAGGTGAGATTGAATAAATCTTTGTGCTTCATACATCACTGTCCCAGGCGCGCACACACACACACACACACACATATATATATATATATATGTCTATCTTTTGCCCTCTTAACTTTGTTATTGGTGGAACGCTTTAACTTTATGGCTTTTTGGACAGAGTAACATTTAATTAAAGCATAAGGTTTTAATTAAACATATTTGTGGCATTGGATGGTGAGTTAAAAAAATGAGTTAAACTAACACTGAAATGGTAAGGTAAATGATAAAAACACAAAAGTTACAACAAAACAAACGAAAAGACTCGGATGGAAAAAAAATGCTGGTCACGGGTTGTCAGGTGGTGTCATTACGTCACTTCACGACATAGATAACTGGCTGACTGTCTGTAGCATTAAGAGGCATCAGGAGAGTTCTGGACGTCTCCTGGACATGGCTTTGAATCGGAATCACACGCAAAACGGTGGAGTTGTGATAAACAACGGAGAAAGGCGAGTATTATTGTTTTTCTGTACGGTTATTTCATAAACTAACTAGGTGTCACCGCCTCCATTGACTTGTTTACCACTTACTTTCCAGTGCGTAGTCAGTAGCTAGCTGGCCTGGATAACGTTAGCATAGCTGACTCTCATTGTTGACATGTTTTATTTTTATACGTCCAGTTAGCGTGACCTAATTTTGCAATTATTACTCTTATGAACGTGTAATGTTTTATTTAATTACTCCTGACCCCTTTTCTATAGCTGTATATTTGGGGAAACGGCTAGCTTGTTTAGTTAGCCGACTGCCGAAACAGGAAGTCTTTTTTTTTTGGTTGTTGACATTTTGTTTCGACACAAGCGTCAGTACAATTATGTCATCGATAGTGGGTGGGGTATACATTGAGGCTAGCAGAAGTTTAAGAAAATGTTCAAGAGTTTCCAGTCTGCATCATGATTGTATAACCAGGTGACTGTAATGGGGTTACTCGATCTGCTTCCTCCAACAGTGTTGTGAGGGACTGTAAGAATGTGGAGCTATCATTCAGCGATGTCACATCCAAAACAGATCTGCTGAGGGGGACCAAGAAGGGTACAATTTATCTCACACCATACAGGGTACAGTTTTTCTTGCATTATACTTTCATGTATTACATACTGATGTGATCTCCAATAAAACGGGAATCTTTTACTTTTGTTCTGCCTGCTTAGCTATCTTTTTCCCTCCCTGTTTGGTTTAGTTGGTGTTTGTGTCCAGTAACACCAAGGACTGCCTGGGTTCTGCTGTGTTCCCTTACTATCTTATGAAGGGTTGCAGCATTGAGCAGCCAGTGTTTGGAGCCAATTACATAAAGGGGACTGTGTTGGCTGAACCAGGTGGTATGTAACCTTGCATTTGCTTGTGCTTGAGTTCTATTTGCACTGCAAATTGCAGAATTGTTTGATAATTGTTATAATTAAATGAACAGGTGATTAATACATCAAACTGCTTAACAAGTCACTGTAATTTTTTTGTATCAACAGGTGGCTGGGAAGGCCAGGCACATTTCAAGATGACATTTCCCAGTGGAGGAGCCATTGAGGTGGGACAGCACCTCTTCAAACTGGCCACTAATGGTTCGTAAGATACTGTCTTCAGATACTAGAAGTCCTTCAATGCATCTGATTATTAAGTCTTTACAGTGAAACTATATTACTTTTTAATTAACTTATGTCCCCGTTGGAAGAAGTATTATTCTATGTGACCCATAATGGGTGAAAATTCCTCTTGGTGTGTTATGAAAGACTTGTGTCTTTTCTCTTGTTTTACAGCTTCTCGTGCTGCTCCAGCCCAGAATGGAGCTCCTGCTTATGGTTACCCTTCACCTGGAGTGATGAATGGCTATGGGCCGCCTCCAACTGCCTCTAACGGCTACCCATACCCACCCCCTCCACAGCAGAATGGATTCTACCAAGGCCCTCCTCCTCCTGCTGCTGGCAACATGGGCTACCCCTATCCAACAGCCGCTGCAGGTACAGAAGTCAGTCATGTGTAAACTAAAATCAGAACATCACAGGACCTATTGTGAGTACCCATGACTAAGCGGCCTGTCAGGATGTTGGACAGTAAATGGAATTTGCTTAAACAGCCTAAACCTATGGTGCAGTGTTTTTTTGTTTTTTCTGAAGGTTTGTTTCGAGCTTGTTTTTGTCTTTCTATAAATGCAATACAGATAGGTGGTTCTGTACTCCTAACTTGCATTGTGTGTCATTATTTTAATATCCATTTTAGAGGCACAATATTTCTCCCTTTCCAAATTTTGTCTATTTATTTTAGCTGTGTACCTAATTTCCCTACTTTTACCTCCTTGTAAACGTATCATTTTGCCTTTCTTTTCGTTATTCCCGTCGGCCGCTTTTGTTCTAGGAATGTACCCATCCGGTTTGGACTACATGGCACCTCCACCCCCCTACCCTGGACCACCCCCAAATTGGGCTGCACCCCCTCAGAACTGGACTGCACCACCTCCTCCCCCAGGTCTGTTTGCTTCTGTCTTGTTTTGCCATTCTGTTCATATCTGCGTGGCTGCACCTGTCACATCCAATCAGCCCTCTTCAGACTGAATCGCTTCGAAGCACTCCACCAATAAAAGGAGAGCTGATGTCACTTGTGGAACATCAAAATTATGATTAGGGCAAACAACCTTACACGAGACAGTTGTGGAATTCTGTGAAGACGTTCAGCCTATGGGTCACTGCACAGTATTTTGGCTTTTGTCTTTCAGCAGAATGTCCCCCTCTGTCAATTCCTGGGGCTGTCAGTTGAGTTATGTCTTGAGGATTCCTGGAGCTGTCAGTTTAGCTTTATATGACTCACACTGTGTTCATCGTATCCGTTTTTCTCACAGTTCTGCGAGCTGTAGTGTCTGTTCTATAATATGTTCTACACTAATTGTTTTTCTTAATCTAATGTCTCATTTTGTGCACAGGCAACTCAAAGGCGGCTGAAGCAGCAGGAAGTGCATATTATAATCCCAACAATCCACACAATGTCTACATGCCCATGGTAAACTTGCATGCGAGCCTTCCTCCACAGATGTATGACACCAACATGTAATTTGTCATTCTGACAGCATTTACAATATTTTCTTTTTTTAATTCCATCACAGGAAAGGCCTCCACCTTATGCACCTTATCCAAACTCTCCTGAGAAGAAGAACAACTGATACCCAGGCACCATCACTTCAGTGACACTCCTCTCTCTTCCTGTGTTTCCTAAATATTTTCTAAGGCAAGAAGAATTATCAATGGTTGTCAACTTAATTATAGATTAAAGAAGGCAAGTAACAGAAGGCACAGAGCCGCCATTGATAGTTTTTATCATTCAATCAGTGATTATTTTGGGCGCTGGAATAGTATATTGTATCTTTTTTAATACTATTTTCACATGGCTTGCTTTTCTAAAACTCTTCATTAACATTCTGAGTTGTAGGATTGCCTGTTTGTATCTCTTAACACATAAAGGGGCACCTTAAACCGTCTCTAATTTGAAATGAAAAGGAATAAACAGTTTGGAGAATGTATTTTTCAAAGACTGATATATGTACAACCAAAATATTTTGTAGCAATTTATTGATTGCACTTCTTGTACTTCCTAACAGCAACTGGTCCTCTCATATGATGATTTTGTGTTAGTACAAGCGTTACTAAAGCTTGTTCAAGCCGCACAGGTTTTGGTAACATTTGGTAATAGAACAGTGATGATTACGTTATTGTTCTTGTACAAGTTTCCTTCCTCCATGACCAGTGTGATCTTGTTACAACAGAGCCTGACTAAAATCATTTGTCTTCTTTATTCATAATTCAAGATTTTTTTCGTAGATTAGTGGTTTTTGAAAAGAATTGACATATTAAAAAAAGGATCAGAAAGATGAAACCAGTATATGTATGTGTTGTGTTAAATCTCCCTAACAAGGTAACATGAGCAGCTGGGAAACCTCATTAACCATGTGCTGTACTCCAGACTTGTATTGTGTCCATGTCTGCGATGCCTAGCTGAAACCGGCACTCTTTTAAGTAATTACACCAGTTTGGGGTTACAAAGCCACGTTGATTTATTAAGGGCCCGCCAGTGTTGTGCCTGCTGCTGAAACTTCTGAATGCAAACCATTTATTCCAGATTGAAGAGCGCGGGGGCGCCAACAGGCCGTGTAATGGCATCTCCCTTAATGCGCATCAGTTAACACCTGTTCAAGTGACGGTTTGCACACAGATGTAGAGTCTAGGAAGGAGGCGGGTGCTTTTGTTTGTCTGAATTAATGAATCAATGGTCTGTATACTGATATCCCCTTTGCAGTTCTTTTTTTTTGCTTAATTTTGTCTGACTAAAAATCTAATAATAAATGAGTGATTTGTTAAAGTTCACATTTAGATTTTATTTTGATGCTTTCACGTACTTCCTTTTTTATTGGAGATCATGGCATTATAGTTGGGTTTTCATGCTTAATTGATTTGTACTCTTCTGCTGCTGCTCAATGTTAAATATATCTCTACCCTCATTAAATTTGCTCAGTAAATTCTTATCGCCTAGTGAAGCTTAGCTTCTCCATCACTTGGTATAGGTGATCAGTCTTGGAATGTAACAGTTAAATGGAGAGCATTAGTAACCCAGAAATGAACACGTGGTCTCATGAATACAGAAATGAGACAATTACAAATAACCACACTCTTAACTAAATGATCTATTTATTATGGTATTTAACTCTGTCGAACTTGGATTTGTTTCCTTTTCACTCTTACTACACAACATGTCACTGCAGATATATTGTTATACTGTTTCTAGAGTTCAGTTAATAAATAAAACTGAAAAAGCATGCATCAAAACACCACATATTTCTTACACACCTACACAAACACTCAATGGAATAACTAAACACGCTAGAAACTAAGTTCCACTTACAGTAGTCTACTTCTACTTTATGGCTCAATTCCTGTTTGTTTCTAGTTACCTTTTCAAGAAGAGGAATGTGCTTTTTACAACGAAGTACCGAACCTTTTACATATATCTGCGGTCATAAGCTTAATTCCAAACTACAGAAAACATTTGCAGAGCTCTATTTTTAAAGACAAACACAACCGTAAAGGAAAATCAAATAAACTGTAATACCAGTTGTACTGAAGGTCTACAACACATTGGTTTTCTCAGTTTAAACAACTAAACTTGCTCACTCTTTCTTATGTTTATTCAAAAGTGACTTTTTTGGTATGTTTTGAACACACTCAACGCCACATATAAAGATGACCTAGTAGAAAATAAATCAGAATCTCTGTGAAACAGTTTAAAGGGGTAGGTTTGAATATATATATAAAGAGTGATGATGAAATGGAAAAGTGCCCTATTACTGATGCTAAATTTGAAAATTCCCCCTCTTGTCTAACAGCTAATTTGAAGTTTCCAAGTACTGCACTTTTGAGTGTTGAAAAGGAAATGAGGGATGAAGGAATAGCCGGGCCTGACATCTGACTGACTGGGGGGCGTCTACGGCTCCTCCTGTAGAAACCACACTTCGTTCCTCCGTCCGTAAGGCTTGAGCGGTGGGTCGTAGCTGCAGCAGAAGTACTGCTTGCGTTGAAAGGGGGCCGTCTCACCCAGGGTGCGCGTCAGGCGCAGAGCCTCCGCTCGGTACTCGCTCTCCCCCGCAAAGCCCCCAAACTGTCTGTGAAAGAAAAATCACAGTCACAAGCTGACATTTGATAATACTCGAGTTTTCTTTGTACAACACTCACTTATAAAAAGTTGGGGCACCTGATAAGACATAAAAGAACTTCTTTAGCTCATGCTGAATTAGATGACAACACTTTTTTATTTTTGCTTCTATGTGCCATGATACTTTTATCTTTTTTTTTTCTTCTCATTTGACCTCTTGCTCCCATTGTTGACACTATTGGATGCTAAGGTTTAAAATAAGATGACTTAATATATTTTCAACCAATCATGTCTTTATTCTGTCCATCAGAAAGATGCATCCCAGTGGCCTCAGATGAGAAGAACTGCTCATAGTAGAAAGATAAAACTTGTATTTCACAAAACATTTTCCCCAGTAGCCCTCTTGCTAAACCATGTGGTATTTTTCAGTTTTGTCACACAAAACCTCCGTTCAAGATGAACAATTACCCAGTTTCTTTGTCACAAACATATGTCATTGATATAATTGGTATTTCATCCCTGTCCTCAAACTAAATTAATATATGTACACTTTATATAAATAAAAAACCCAAACAAATCAGTCTGGATTCCTTAATCCTCCTTTAAAGAGGTGTGAGGTCTTAGATGAATTCACCGTGAACCTTAATATTCTATCCATTACTTAATAGCTTTCAAACACTTTAAAGGAGACGTACAGAGCGTAGACGGTCATGCCAGGCCGCTCCTCAATCTTGATGGCGCTGTCAGTGGGATTTGGGGGGCTTATCTGGTAGGTGGAGGGAATACGGATGGCTACCGCCAGGCGTCGGGAGAGGACGCCGTCATTCCTTGGATACACTGTGATAATGATGGGAAACGCTATACCCATGGCCTCGCCTTGGAGCAGAAGGTGTGAGAAGGTTGATATTTCAAAAAGGGGAGAAAAAGCAGAGAAGAGAGACTTAGTCTCCCTGAGGCACAGTTACTCAAATATAAAGGTCAGAATTTGGGCTCTATCTCAGGAGTGCATATTATCATATGCAAATTCAAACCGTTTTCATTCAGAGTACACAGAACAAGACATGAAAACTGCACCTCTGAATTCCACAGCGTTCAGTATGGAGGGTAATTTTTAATCTGTTTGTGTGTGAGCAATGATTTTCCATCTAAATCCCACATGACACACACATTACTTTACTTTTAATTATGTAAATCTGATCAAAAATTATGTTGACGATCAGATATTGGAGGCTTATTGCTTACGGCGAATCAGTGTTTTAACTCAAAGAGCAGAATGAAAGAAAAGAAAACACATAGTTTGTGGAGGAAAACTGCTTTTGGATCGTTTTAAACAGGAAATGCCGGGGATATTTGTTTCCTGCTTTTGTTTACCTTGGTCATTGCTCCCACCAATGTATGTGAGCAACTTCCTCACCAGCTCCGCCGTCACCTGGTCATAGCTCCGTCCCTCGGAGGCTATGGCCGCGAATTTTGCTGCCTCGTATCGTCGCACCTCAAAGCTGACTCCGTCCTGGGGAGGGGGGGAGAAATCAGGTGGCAGTTCCGGCTTCAGAGCAACCACCCCTGGTCACCCTTGGTCGTTTTACGAGCGTCCACTCACGCGGACACAACCACGCACCCCCTCTGGATGGGAGCCAGGGCAAAGGTCAAGTTCAGACCGACACCCCTATGAGGACCCTTAGCTGCTTAGGGCTCACCATCAGTGGAATCAATGTGCAGACGTTGGTGCGTGACAACCCCAAAGTGAAGGCGAATTCACATGAAACCTATGAACGCTGATTTAGTTACATGTCTTCCTCTGCTGCTCTGCGGGGGCTCCGTCAGCCTTCAGTGAATAATGGTCTCCTCTTACATAACGGCACAGTGGCTAAAAGAAACCACGCACAACTCGTCCTCTTCACACAGCAGCAACACAAGAAGCACAATTAAAGGGGGGGGGGGGGTTCTGGTAAAGCATGGTGGGTTTACTATGATGCCGAGCAGCGACTATAATTGGATTTGAAGGAATCTGGTCGTAATGGTGCAGGTCTCAAATCCAGCCCTCTGCTCCGCTAAAGTGGCGTTAGACAGTGTGTGTTGCTGCTTACGCTCTGGAATTAATTGCATAATATCCCGTTCATTTATCCTCATGTCCTGATGTTTACCACTTTGCAAGAAAGCTGCTGGCTGCTGCGGCGGTTGATCATGTTGCAGACGATGTTTTGTTCTCACCGTGGAATTATACCCAAGGCTCGCTATCTGCTGCACATCCTCATTGCTTAGGTGGCCGTCTCAGGACTGTTTTCTCTGTGCCCCGAAGGGAATGGTCAGCTCTAAAAATACCAGGCACAATAGTTACGTCCTCGACCTGAAAATTTAATTTGTGACTCTCGGCCTACTCTCAAATCTCGGGGTGCTAAAATATCTTGGTGTGTGCGTGTTAATCAACCCCACTCGAGGGATAACTCACCACAGAGGAACCTTGTTGGGTAATAAGACCCTGCAGCTGCATCCATCACGAAGCACATACAAGATAACCGTATATTATCAGGGCGATGTAACTTGTGACAGGTACACAGGCTCCTGCTTTGTAATTAAGGCTTTAGGATGTATGTCTTGCCACCGGGGCAAACATTAAAGTTGCATATGGGGCGACAAGGAATCAGTCTTATGTCAAATAGAGATATTAATTTGTCCTGCATCTGTGTTTGTGCGCATATGTGCAGTGTAATTAGTCCCAGATATAAAATAGCACCAGCAAAGGCATTATAGACAGTATGACCGTCCGAAGGCTTTGCCAGTTCCCTTTAAAGATTTAAAGTTCTCCGCTGCTGAGGAGAATATCGCCCACATTTGGCTGCTCATCTGCTGCGAGTGTGTGCCTGCTTGTGCACGTTGAGTGTGTGTACACCCTGCCAGGCAGCTTCCCGGTATTATGTGTCAGTGTTAATTAAGAGCGTTGGGTGTCAGACACAGGCAGGTGCCCCACAGATCATGTGACAAGTTCTGATTACAGCGTCTGCTTTTCAAACAGGAGTCAGATCCAGAGATTTGATGAACGATTGGCGCTAATCCCTACTTAGAGGAGGCTTTCTACTGCACAACTATATATATATATATACACAACCAAATGAAAATCATGTTTCCAGTTTTGATGCAATTTTGTTTTGTTTGTCTGAATCTGAATTTCTCTGAAAATGGCTGCACAGTGAGCCACTCTCAGACACATCAGCACGGAGCAACATCCACATCTACACCGGTAAACTCTGAATTAAAGGCTGCACCAGTGCTGCACCTCGGGCATTTTTCTTCACCAGCCTGTTTACTGGAAGATTTCCAAAGTGTGCATGCGCAAAAAACATGGAAACTAATCATCGCGCGAGTATATTCTTTTTATGCAAGCACCAGGGGTGCGTGTGGGGGCTGACCTGGAAAAGGGCATGCCCTTGCACCTTTGTGACGGGAGGTCAGCGCGTCTCTGTCCTCCGCTGATTGGCGGCGTATCAGGATACACGCACGCACATCTAACCGAGCACAAAGGTTAACCTCAAACCCGTGTAACCAGCATCCTTTTCCGAGGCAGGGTCAGTTAACATGTCCATTGTGGTCTCTCTCGTACGCCATCCAATACCTGTCCACCGTCACAATGAAACTTAGTAAATGGCGACCCACAAAAAACAAACAAACAAACAAAAACCCAAAGGTCTCCCTAACTTTATCCTGATATGAAGGTTTATCCTTTACTTTGCATTTTCCACCTTGTCCATCTCTGCTCATTCTGCCGCGTTGACCCCGGGCAGCTTTGCCCTTTGCTCCACGCAGCTGGACCGCGGGCTTCCCTAACTGGCCACAAGTATTTGACCATCAGCGTCTTCCTTACGGACGCATCGCTCATCGTCTCGGCAGGACAATCACAAACGTCACGGTTCACATGGGAGATTTTCCACATTTGAAACACATCCGTAAAGAGTGAGAATTTCCGTGCGTAATTACAGCTGCGCACCCGCAGAAAAAGCACGAAGAGGAGCGCGCGGAGAGGCAGAAATGGCGATTTGCTGATTAAACCGGCTTACCTTTGACTCGCTGCTGAGCAGCTTGTATTCCGTTTCCTCGTTGTTTCCAAAAAACGAATTTTTGATCATGCCAAACATGGCTCCGGTCGGGGGTCACCTCAATTCTCTCCGCTCCTTTGCCTTGTGGCGCGTCCTCTCTCGCCCCTCCTTTTGTTTAACACGCACAGCAGGCAGTGAACGCACGTTTAGGCTCGGCATGCACTGGATGCAGTTTAGGGAGCAGGGATATCTAAATGTATCCAAAAGTGGAGCTTCTTCTCCCGGGAAGAGCGCGCGCCTCTCTGTGAGGACAGTCTCTCATCAACAGATGCTTTTCCTTTTTCCTTTTTTTCTACACAGTCAGAGGAAGAAGTCTGGGATGCTGACTGGCCATATCAGCCCACACCGACTAGAAGTTCGTCCCCGCCCTCCTCTTTTCGCTTCTCGACTTCTCTTAAATGTTCTACAGGTTATAAAATCTAATGGCTCGGTGCATTGGAGGTAAAAAAAAAAAGGCCCCTAACCCAAAAGCGTGTAGGTACATGAATTGACGCATCCAGCTGACAGCTTATAATTATATTTCCACATCAGATCACCCTCCCAGAACGGTACATTTAAACGGCATAGCAGCTGGAGAGAGGAGGCCTTAGCCTTAAGTGCCCTCTGCTTCTGTTTTTGGGGTTGGTCTCCTGTTCTGTTTGGCCCTGGCTGCCCGCTCCGGGACGATTTGGAGCAGAGCTGCATGATTTAGTCCTGCTCCAGTGCAGCAGCAGCTTTGACACTAACTGTTGGTGTGCGTCGGGCATTGGTTTCCTGGACGGTGTCTGCGCGCTCGTTATAGGGGGGGATGCACGTGAGTGCGTGTCTTCCTCTGTGTCACTGCGAGTTGCTTGGCTTCGGGGCTGGGCTATTTTAAAACGCACCGAGGGCAACATTAGTCACCACTGTGGAGAATGTGCAAACAGGATGGGTAGAATTAAGGGGAGAATGGCCAACTGATTGGCACAGGCCAGAGAAGCCAAGGGAGGGAACCGTGAACAGAGAGAGAAGGAAGAGCGGGATGGAGGGAGTATAAGGTGGTCGTGAGGAGTGATAATATGAATAGAATTAACGAGACACTACAATAACATCAATTCCTTTCGTTCACGTGTCCCTGAACCGTCCCCGAAATAGTTGTTTCTGTCCCATGTGACATATCTCTCATACATATTGACTTAAATAGGATGGACAGTTGCCAGGACAAGATTCATTGGGGATTCAGCTTTAGGACAAGCCCGTGTCAAATGTTTCAAACGTCCTACGTGCCAGTATAAGTGATGCCTAAAAACAAAAACATGCACTGAAAATGCTTAAAAAGAAGAAAAAGAGAGAAAAAGACAGAATGGCATCAAAAGTTGGAATATTCTGTATAATGTAAGGTAGCTATAGAAGGATTTTCGGCTTAATTTAGTTTATCGTGTTGCTTTGTTTCACTGTGATCTGCTGATCATCGTTTTCTGGACACAGGAGGACACATGGACAGCACACCGTGGTGTTTCAAGCAGGTCCAGATCTGGACTCGGGACCACTGGAGCACCTAGAATCCTTTCTGTTTCTGGGTCATTTGTCCTTAGCTGCACACATGGCCTCACATTTGACAGAGTTTAAGGTGGACCTCATGACTGAGATGCCCAAGCCCCAACCCCCCCCCCCCCCCCCACCACCATGCATGATAGCTGATTTGATGCCTGGTTTTCATCAAACATAATAACAAATTGTCATGCGGCCAGCTTAGATATAACAGGGACAATCTTATTTTAGAGAACTTGGCTGCTAACCATTCAAAAAAAGCCATAATTGTTTATTGACCTGTAGTGTGAGTAAATATGTCACAATCTAACTATTGTGGGGAACACACTGGAACACCCACCAAATTGGACTTCAAACACTTTGGAAACGACCTTATAATCAAATAGGCAACAATTGCTTTACAAAGGTAATTGCTGATGTCTTGTGTAGACCAGAAAACTGCAAAAACAACCACTAGCTAATACAGCTCATTGCTGTACCTTAAAGTGGGCGTTAAGCTCTACAATGCAAAAGGAAGAAACATCTGTCAGAGGTTTGAACTTTAATGATGGGTATAATCTAATTGAAAATATTTTCACAGTCTTTTTGGATAGCTGCTTTTAAGCCACGGGGACACCGACATATTCTAATGCTAGCTCACATTTTCACTGTACATTTGTGTGTCCTAACATTAGAAGAAAAAAACAAAGTAATGGTAAGGTTCCATCAGTCCACTGAGGCCCAACCACAGGCCTCCCGTCACACATGTATGGATGAATGAGCCACAGACACCAGAGTCTTTAGATTTCCTCTCCTCGCTGGACTCGTAGACCTCCTCACTTCTCCCAGCCCTTTCCTCCAGGCTGCGTTGGTAAGCGGAGTCCCACCATGCCCGCCGCCTCTTCTGCACTGCGCTCTCCTTTGCCGTGGTACAGGTTGTGCAGAACCAGGTGACTCCGGGTGGACGCCAGCAAACACAGGTAGGTGTGGGCGGCGTGATGCGCCTCCCGCTGGGCGCGGCAGAACCTTTCACCCGTCACCTGTGGCGGGGAAAAAAAAACAGAAAATCCATCAAGTCCATGCAGTCAGCTTCTTTAAGCATATTTTTGCATTTATATGCACATACATCTGCACCCACGAAGGGTGAATATATCAAAGCCGTCAGGGGATGAATCAGAGCGATGAGATGTTACTGTCCTTCACTAACTAAATCAGCTAAAAGTACACCAAACCCTGGGTTAAGTCATTTCAGCCCATCAAATGTACATTCTAATGCCTTAGGATCTAGTCAAAGCTGGAATGAATACAAAATGACAACCCGGAGAGCCTTCCAGCTGTTTTCGTACACTCAGTACAGTTTCTTTCAACAACCTTGGTGAGCTATTCTCATCCAAGCGTTAATAATGCAAGCTCGATATTCCCGAGACCCGATGTAAACACACCCACAAGCACTTAGGACATGTAAATAGACTGTCAGAATGATCAGAAATAAGATAAATGAATTGCAGAGTCTAGTAAACTGACCTTGACTGAAGCCATTTTTAGAAGACCTATAGTGAAAGTATTTCAAAGCTATTTGACTCAGCTGATGGGGGTGGAAAATAACAGTAAACCAAACCAAACATTGCAGCTTCATTATTTTAGATAAATGGCCTATTGCAAAATTATGAAATAGCTTTAAAAGAATAACAAAAACAAAAAAGTGATCTACTTTTCGTCGCGGAGAAACATTGATTATTTGACATTTCAAGTTTGACTTCTATGTGCAACAATTTCGAAGGACATTGTAGATGACAATAAAATATTGTCATTAATTCCTCAGTACCGGTTCAAAGTTGAGCGGGGACGTGAACTAACCAGTAACGTTGAAAGATACGAAACCATACCGAACACCTTTTTTGTTTTTAGCTCACCGTGTAACTACGCCGCTGTCAAATGTTCGCGTGCCCTTCTGCTAGTCACCTTGCAAGTATTTCAACAGTTGGAAACTATCGCTTGTCACTGTTTTTTACAAATATTTGGTCCAAAGCAGTGTTTGTAAACTATTCAAATTCATATATGAATATATATGTAGCAAAAACAACAAGCCAAACACTTCAAACGCGTCGTTATTATCCAAGAGTTAGCGGGATGGCTAACACTAGCAGTTCGTGTTGGTTAGCACCTTTGCTAACATGCCCCTTTACAGATTTAGAGGTGGAACCCACCTTATTCTTGCGAAACTGCTCCAACACATATCTGTAAGCCAGTGACTGATTGTAACCCGGCCCTTGCACGAAGCGTAATTCTTTTAATATTCCTCTGCAGATATTTAGAGGCGACGACAGCGATGCCATGTCTGTACGGTGTATTGACAGTGCAGCTCCGCGACACAACAAGGCGTCCTCAATCGAACACGGCACGGTCGATCTGCGCGGTGGCCACCAGAGGGCGCCAGATGACACCCATTCACAGAAACGTGCCCCCTTGGCTCCTTCAACAGGTAACTTTCCCCATTCTTACATTTTTTAAAGGAAGGATTCATTAACGCAAAGTGTCTGGAGTAGCCATCAGATTTCTCAGAGAAATGTGATAAATATGAATAAAGAATAAGGCAAATTTATTTTTAACATTTTTTGATTGAATGAAAAAAATAGCTTGAAAGATGAGTATAACATGATAAAAAAGAGCAGAGACATGTGTAAAATGTGATATAAAGCCGTCAGATTTGTACAGGAGCCAAAACTGACTGTATGTAGGCCAATATTGATCTAAAGTAACTGTTTAAAGTCATAATAGTGTCAAACATGAGCAAGATAGATATACAAACCTAGAATCACCAATCATCTATATGGAATGTTGCTAATCTGTGCCTCATTCAGCCTAAATATCTTTGTCTTTTGGAGGGCATGTGTATTCCTTCTGACTCGATGTTCTCCCCGATTTCTATCAGCGTTTACATAGCTGTCCTTAACTCAGCAAAAGGTCAAACTAAGAATGCTGGATGCGTTTCGCTGCTGCGGCGGTGCTGACTGCTTTGATTTGTCCATGTAGCTCTGACAAAGAGAGGAAAGGCACAAGGATGGCTTGTCCTTGTTCACACGGATTCTACATTCAGCTTCGGTGGAAGGTAGCAGATTTGCAAATTTGATTACATTTCTGTTCTATGTCTCAAAAACTGAACAAAACGTATTCTAGAGCGTGTAGTCTTTGGTCCGACAAGCAACGCTTTTCAATGGTCAGAAAATTTGCCCCATGTTGTATCAGGATCTCTTTACAACCCTGTGTTTAAGCTTTTTCCCAGTTGCTATGAATAGTAGCATAATGCAGATCCATTAGAAGTATGTGTGGAGCACCCTGTGGATGGAGCGATAGCCATATCATGATGTTTCTGCTCTAAGTGATCATTCAGTCCATGTGAAGTGAAACGCGATGAAAGAAACGCAAAGAATAAAACCGACATTTCAAGAAGCACGTTTTGCAAGAGTGGGTATACATCTATCACCATAGCAACTGGATGCTTGGCTTAGGGCAAAACGCAGGGGAGACGATTCATTTGTTTTCAACATTCAGACGTGAACCAGATGTCCTTTAACACAGCATTTACATATAGAGATAGATACAATGAACTGTATAATCGGGGGGGGGGACATGGAAGATAAAGAATCGCGTCAGAGAAATGTCAAGTTCAGGACTTTAAAGATTAACCTGTGAGGCTGAACCTGTTTCATGAATGACTTGCAGTCACGCCACGCAGTAGGGGGGGGGCTCTGCAAAGTTGACTCGGTGTTGCTTGATGCTTTGAAGTCGGCTCATCATACGTGAAGTGCTCCAGTTCCCTCCAGCCAGTCCGGTGATTGGAGCTCGAGTATTGATGATTGACTCTAGGGGGAGCCAGTCTCTTATTAGTTTCGTACCGGTTTGGTTCCTCGACATTTGTTGGAAGGCTTCCCCTCCTCTCCCCCCCCCCCCCTCTCCCTCTCTCTCTCTCTCTCTCTCTCTCTCTCTCTCTCTCTCTCTCTCTCTCTCTCACACTCTTTCAATGAATACTAATGCAGAGAGTGGGCCCACCTCCCTTCCTCCCATCTCTTTGCAAGGATGGGCGGGTGAGGGGAGACAGCAATTCCAGCTCAGTATCTTTCCTCATGAGGTAGGCAGAGCTTGACTAGCAGCAGCCCCCCAATGCCTTTTTTTTCCCTCCCCCTGAGTAATATTGGTAGTACTGTACGTTGCCACTGCAACAATGAATAACCTGTGTGAGTGGCATGTCATATCTGACCACAGTTAAGAGAAGGAGGAGAGGACATCTGTGCCTGCTTTTTTGTCATCTGGATGGGAAGTCTTTTTTGGCAAGAGAGAGAGAAGAAAGCAGAAGGCTGCCGGGGAAGGGGAACAACTGGCAACAGCCAATACCCCCTTCCACTAACAGACTGGAGACAACGGAGGCCACTGGAGTATTTGCTTTTATCTTTCGTTTTTTGTTCTTTTTTTTTCTCATTGCGCTGCTGGGAGGTGCTTTACCTTTTCATTTGCTTGCTCTTTCGGTCCTCTGTCTTCTCATCTATTTCGCCATTTACCTGGTCAACAATTTCTTCTATTTATGAGCCAGACAAGAAGGGAGAGAGAAGCAGAGAGACAGAGAAAAAGAGAAAGAGACCGAGGAGGGGGATCCCACGCCCCCCGTTTTCCTCTTTTTCCCCCGTTCATCCATTCTTCCTTCCCTCTCCATTGCTGTCACTTCCAGCCCTTTCTCTGCCTGTGCAGCCCACGCTCCCTCCTCCCTCCACTGCCCCCCACCCCCCCTCCTCCAAGCCCACTCCACTCACCGTCCGCCCGTAACTTTGCCTACTTCCTTTTGTTTTTTTGTCACCGACTCCACCAGTGTTTTTTCTTTAGTTCTTTAATTTAAACTGCTCTGATAGTCATTTTAATTGGCTTAGTTGTGTTTTCTATTTATGCCTTTTTCACTTTTGTACCTTTTCCTATTTTCCCCCCCTTTCTCTTTTTTCCTCCTACCATCCTATGCATCTTTTTTGGCCGATTCTTAATTCTAATCATAGGTAGGTCTAATTAGTGTTTAGTGTCTGTCTCAAAGTCTTTGTTTCCCCTCTGTGTATGCAAGGTGTTTTGTGTTTGTTGCACACCTTGACACACACACACACACACACACACACACTCGCACACACACACACTTCCACAGCTTAGTTTTGGTGGCTCTCCTCCCATCTAGCTGTCAGATGATTCTTGCTTCATGCCATGCCCTCTTTACGTCAATCCCCCTCTTCCATCTGTGTTTACAGACTAGATTTTTGTCGTTTTCTTCTTCATCGTGACTCATTAACCTGTCATAATCATGGAACTGCATTTTGACTGCCTGGTCTAATAGGTCATTAAACACAAGCCCGTTCTTCCATTAAAAGAAAAACTTCGATGTCCCCTCATAACTTCTTCTGATGTTCACATGTTCATCCCATTTTTTTGCTGTAACACACACTGACATACAGCCAAACTCCACATAGATCCAGAAGTGTTTTAGTCTCTATTTTGGTCAAACTGGGAAAAAGGCCCAACTCCTGAGCTTTTTTTTATAGTCTATTTCAAAGCCAGCCCTTTTTCAGTTGTGTCGGGGTGTCATCTGTGTTTGTGCAGTCCTCTACCTCTGTTTTTGCTGCCCTGTTTTCCTCTCTCCTCCCTCTGTCTCCTCCCTCTCTCTGTCTCGTTTCCTTCCAAACTGACTCTTCATTCTCGCAGCCAGACACACACATGCACTCCGAGAGCATGGACTAGAGGAAAACTGAGTTTTCTCATCCAGAGGACTCCCCCCTCCCCCTTTTTTTCTTCCGCACATAATATTCACTTTTTGGCTTCATACTTACTTTAATCACCCGTCTCCACTTCCTTTTTTCCTCCATCTCTTCCACCTTTTCACCACATCTGCATCGACCCACTTATTGACTTATCTTGTTCTCCATTTGTTTTTTGTTTTTAATTTTTCTGGTGTCAGTATTAAAAAATAGCATATGCTGCCACTTATGTGTTTGACTTGCTTACATTAGGGTAGACTCCGTATTAATTAAGCATTTTGGTTGTCTGTGTTTAAGTTTCAGTTCTTACTATTTAAGCTCATTGATATACAGATGGCAGATTATTTGATTTATATATTTTCATAAGAAAAAATAATGATACACGACTCCAAAGCGCTGAGCGTGAGTTACCTGAATAATCTGGCATGTGTGTGTGTGTGTGTGTGTGTGTGTGTCAGTGTGTGGTATGTAAGCTATAGACAGCAATAGACAGATGCATAGCAAAGCAAAGAAGAACCACATAACTCATCACCTTGTCCATCTCCTTTTTTATATTTCCATTTTTTCCTGAAGGAGATTTTATGCTGCTACTCTTCATTACATGGAGATAAAGGGAAGTGGGACTAATGAGAAACCATTACCACGATAAAGGCACTCTGGATGTTTTCCTGTGGAATTACCCTTTAAATCCTGGATTAGATTTCAAATGATAAAAAAAATTAATAGCAGTTTGAGTAACTGTTCCAAATTCTGGACTTGTTTTTTTATTTTTTTTATTTTTGACATTTTCAATGGACTGAAGAGCTGATTTCAGTATTTCTTACTCAGCTATTGAATCTTAATGGGATTTCACTCTCGCGGATTAAAGACTCAAGCTACATCTTTGTCAATTAGCAGACGTAATATCCGTGAATCTTATTTTTCCGTCCCACCAAACTGATCAAATTTATTATGCATCAGTGTTAAGAGTTAAATAGGTGAGTACGTTGCTCTGGATCTGCTCATGCTATTGCTGTTGCATGTTTTGGATGATGATTCATCGACACAGACAATTGTAAAGGATACAGTTTTTGTAATTAAAGCAGTATTTTGCACTCGTGGGTTTGTGTGGGTGCATCCACCCATCACGGATGTGATTGTAAGTGTGTGTGCATACGCGATCCGACTGATGGATGCTTGTAAATGATCACATACCCGTGACGGCCCTCAGTCTCTACCTCTATTTGTCCTTTGCAGTGCATTTTATTTCTATTCTCCTCCTGATATTTTTAATCTATTTTAGAAAAAAAACGGTGTGATCGGAGAAGAAATGAACTTTTTGAAATGATCTCCATACTGCAGTCTGCGCTCTGCACGGCCACTCTGGACTTAGCGGAGCAAATCTGCCAATCAAATCATCCGGTGATTCCAGGCTTATTTAATAGTGTGTTTGTGCAGTGGGGAGTTATATGTAGATCAATAAAGCAATCTACATTAAGGAGTAGACTGCAGGGCCCTTATCTCAGAACAGTTATTCTTATCTGCCGGTCTAAAATGAGGTCTTTCACAGCAGGATAACGACAAGATATCTTATTTCTTAGTGGAGAGCATAAATATCCTCTCATATGTCACCCTCAAACCTCCTCCGTCATTCACACACACACACACACACAAACACTGGACCTCCATTTATCTGTCTTTCACGAGTGCATAAGTGACTGACCCTGTTTTCTCTGATTAACTTTCTGATCGTTTGTCCGACAGCAGACGAAATCCACAGTGCACGTGTGCACGCATGTGTGCACGCGTTTCCGTTAAGTCCGTTAAGGTTGTGGTGACATACCTGCGAAACCCACCTGGGTCCCGCTCTCCTAACCCGGGTTTATTACCCATTCCGCTCGGCGCGTTCGCACACATGTGACCCCTGTAGCCTCCCCACAGATGGGCACTTAAGCCCAGGTAGTCTGTCAGAGCTGTCGCAGCTGCCACACCGCCGCATGCACGTCTCGGGTGCGAGCTCTTGCACATAGCTTGCTTTTTTTTTTCTGTAATGATCACTGGAATAGTCTCTGGCAGGGCTTTCTAAAAAAAAAGAAAAGAAGAAAACCTGAAGCACAGCGTACACCTTGCTTTCTGGATAATAAGGGGCTGTGCGAGGCAGAGGTGAAACGGATGGTGATATGAAGGTTTCGCCCCCCTTTGCTGGAGAGTGACAGTTGATACATCTGACTTGAAGCATGTTTCAGAGAAAAAAGGCTTAATAGCGTTTCCACCGGCCCTTTAGCTGTAGACGGTCCAGTGAATGCTTGCATAATGTGGAGAGTGTTTTGAAATGGAGCAAACCTTTGGTGCAGGTAAAGAGGTGATCTGTAGGCTATCATGGTAGGCCACATAGCAGTGTATCGGGTTCTGGACATGGCTTTTTGATCTTGATTCCTGATTTGACATTTTTCCCACCAAATTTGACACTGCCGTTTATGTTTTAGCCAGTTTCCTTCTGATTGCATAACGCCTCAGTAAACATTTCCAGCACTTTGTCTAGAGAATGAATCTGCAGCATTTTAATAATGGGGACCGTATGGCATATTTCTAGCATTTTTTAAAGGTTTGAGGGCAAAAGCTGACGATGACATGAATTCTGCCAAACATCTCTAAAGAGAGCTTAAGAGATTCCACTGGCACCATGTTTGCAGTCATCATTGATAAACAAGGCAGGAGAGGAAACAGCAGGGGCTAAGGAGATTCATAATCCTATCCCCTCTACCTACTGATTCTCTCTCTGTCACGTGCTACTTAATGAGACAACAAAGCGACCCCTGTTTGTGGTTCTGAACACTACCTGTACAAAGCCAGTGGCCACCCCTCTGTCAGAACCACCACTCTGTGCCACCAAGGGTTCCAAGTATCCCGTAAGCACTGCTGCCGCACAACGCCTTAGCTTTGCTTTATGTGTGGCCCCGCAATGGGGCCTAATCCATCATCTCGTTATAAATGAGTGGATCAGGCCGCGAGCGCCTGAGTCCCGCTCCCACATTATGGAGGGAGCAGGGTGCCTATATGGGACGGCTCAAAAAGTACATCTCGACTTTATTGGCGGTATGTTCACTTCAAGCCAGCAGAATATGGGTCATGAACCAATATAAAAAGGCTATTCAATAATTCATCTGAGCTGATTAGGAGGACTTGTATCGACGGAGACGCTGTCCACGAGAAGCGATGCACACAGAGTGCACCCAGATCAAATGAGGCCTTTTTTCCGCTTTTTACAAGATTATGACAAACTAAAAAAAAGAACTAAAGACTGGCTATTTAAACCATCTGGGTTTAAATCTGCTGTAAAGTTAGTCTTCTGCTTCCCATGTCAACTGTCCACGTGACGCCAGCGCTCATGGGTGATTACATGTTGCCGTGTGTGCTTGTTGTCTCAGTTTGTGCGAGACCCATCAATCTATTAAATATGAAAAGTACAATCTGTTACCCCGCAGAGACTGTTTTATTATTCATTAACATATTTCACTTAATCATTTATTTACCTAAAGTATGGCTCACACTCTCCCTGTCAATTTCAACCCTGGGATGGACTTACGTTAGGAGTGTATTCATGACATATGAGAGGTGGATCAGGTTTGATAGGAGCTATTTGTTAAGCTCTGTTGTTGCGGGCAAAGACAATTTAGTGCAAAGGTACACGCACTTGGAGGAAATGTATCATTTAGAGAAAATGGGGCTGTTTTTTGCCCCCTCTTCTTTGAGAGACACTCACAAACACACATGACTTTTTTAAACCGAGTGTTGAGATGCATTTAAAGAGTTTTATTTATGTCTTTGCTTAGTAAAGCACAGATGGTTTTCACTGTGGATTTCGGCTGTAAACAGTTATCCTGAAAGCTTCATTCAAGATACCATTAAATGAGGAGTTGCTCATTTAAGATTCTGCTTAACCTGATTTGCTAAATCTGAGGGGAGCAGGTCAAAGATTGCTCACTTTGCCAAAGCGCAGCATGCTTTTATTAGAGTGTAACCAGCAGTGACCTGCTTCTAACCCTCAGTCCTTCTTGTTCCCTTTGCAATAACAGACTGGCAGACGTCAGAAAAACAAGCCACTCCACGCATCTTTTCGGAGGAACAGAAGTGAAGCTGCTCCCGTGGAGTACAATTACCTCCAAATTGCTGCTTCGCCCTCTTGACCTGTTGAGGATTTTACCCAAAACCGCTGTGAGTTCCTGGTGCCAGCTCCTTGTTCTGTAATCAACACTGACAGGATTGCATTGTAGAGGAGAGATAAAGGCTCAGCAGTACTGCCCCGTTTCTAATTTTGCCTCTTTATTCCCAAACATCTGTATTTGCTGCGAAGAATCCCACGCTTTCACTGAGGCGTAATTCAAGTCTAAATGAGGACTTAAGTGAATTGATCTAACAAAGCACAGTCGGCCGAGGAGCCAAACCTGCTGGCAGGGTGATGTGAAAATGAGGAAGGGCTAATTCGTACCAGTGGTCATTTTGTCCTCCACTTCTGACTTAATTGTACTCATCTGTCAATGGTTTAGATGGTATCAACCCAGGTTATTACCGAGGCCATCTCAGGGGAAAATCCTACTTTAGATTTTTGCATTCTTCTTTGCATAAACGGGCTGGCAGTTTTCAAAAGTATTTGACCAAGACACGGTTTTTCAATGTTTTTTGGTTATCATAACTGTTTTGCATATTGATAAAATAGCTTCAGAGTCATACTGACACAAGAAAAGCTAAAAGCACAACGGCCTTGATCACATAAGGAGCCAGGTTGTTTTTATATTTGAGTTTGTATTTTGAACGACAATAGACACTATCCATCCTTTCTAAAAGAGTCTTTTTGTTCATATCATTTTAGTTAAGCCTCCGTCAGTCAGGGGCTATGAGAGGGAGAGGGGAGTCCCAGGCTGCACCACCATGCTACGTCTGAGAAGCTGGGATGAGACTTTGGCCTGCAAAACACAAGGTAAGAAAACACGGACGCTTAGGTCTCCTTACTGGCTGAGCCCTTCGTAGTTTGCTCGCGTTTGCTCTTCAGGAGCTGCTACCGTGACCCATCTTATCTCCGCCGTGCGTTCACTGTGCGTCTGCAGCTTCCCTAAATGTGCGCCTCTCCTAAAGCTCAGTGATGGATGTTCTAAGACTTTTTTGGTTTGTATCTCACGGCAGGCTAGCTTGAGGGTCAGGATAATGGTTCAAGGTGGTGCCTACAACAAATAGTTTAATCCCCGGACTGTAGCACAGCGTGCACTTTGATCAATGGCATGCATCAGTGTGTGGATGTCCAACCTGAGCCAGGCTCCATCGACTATTGGCCTCATTTACATGCCTCTACAGGCATTGATCAGGCAATTAAAGGATTTGTTTAGACTTTTGGGGCTCAAGTGTGTGATTGTTTGGCCGTGCGTTCTTGTTAGCTACATGTGTGTGTGCTGCTGCTCTGTATGTGTGTGTGTGAGGAAGAGAGAGGGAGACTGTGTGTTTTGTTCGATAAGATAAATGGATGCCCAATTCTCCCCCTGTTCCAGCATCGTATTACATAGAGCAAATGTATTTGCTACCAGGGCCCGTAAGAGGTCATTATTACATCAGCGCATTTCATCATTTTCTCTTAGTTTTTACAGAAACCTCTTATTCTTACCGAAACCGCTTTTAATTTTTTCCCCTCCATCTGCTCTCCTGCTGCTTCCCTGTCTTTCTCTTCTCACGCACTGTCGGCCAGCTGTGAGGTTTGAGAGACATGAGCCTTCGGAGCAAAAGTGCAAGAGTGAGAAACAAACATTTCCTTCTTTTTGTCGGGAATATGGGAGCCGGCGAATGCTGATAGTCGGGGCGTGGGGTGGGGGTAATGGACTATGCACGCAGTGTGTGAGCACACTGCAAATACTGCCGGCGTACAGTTTCTCCTATTACTCTAAGCAGCTGCCTCAGCCAGCAGTAGATCGACAGAGCTGCTTTGTAATGAAGTGCCTCGGCCCGCCGCCGTTTGCTGAAAGTCAAACAACAGCTTCAGCTGGTGCTGACGCTGCAGTATTCCTACTACTGCCCTACGTCAGAAGGCATTAGCATATAGATGAATTAGCAGCGATGTACGATCTCATTTTGCACCATCTTAGCTCTGTGTTTTCAAAGGGGGGAGGGAAATAACATCCACAAGTACGGTTACGGATAACTAGTCAATTAAGTCTGTTATTGAAGTTGATAAAGCTTTCTAGTTTTAGATAAAAGGTTCGGAAAAAGCAAAGGATGCAGTAATGATTAAAATGAGGACATACTAGAATAATAATGTCTTGTGAGTTTAAAAAAAAGATTTTTTACGGTGTTTACGCACCTAAGCTAAATAGAATCCTCGCCCCTCATTATATCAAGCAAGCTTAGTGCCAATAATTACCGGCAGTGTGGTTTTTCACTTATTTGAGACCTAATTCCAGATAACAACAGGTTCTTCTTTAGACTCTGAGGGCCTACATCATCAGTCACAGTCAGTAAAGTGGATAAATGTGTCGTTCATGTGTCCAATACAAAAGCATGTTTTTAAAAAAAGTAAAGTTCACCCTTCTTTTTCTCTTCAGACCTCAATTAATGGTACGTTTCTGTGTAGGAGTGTCACAGTGAGACACGTGAGCCTCTCTGGTGGTTACACTGTGCTGGTGAACAGGCCAGGGAGAAAAAAACAAGTGAATTGGAGAAAAATACCCCCCCCCCAAAAAAAAACTTAATTAGGATAAATTCAAGAGCCTGTGAGACAAGGAAGGGGAGAGACGACAATTTAATAATCGTTTTCTCGGGATCTATGGAAACATTAAAATGAGCGCAGCTTTGTGTTTTTATGAAGCACGTTGACCTCCCAGGCGCTTGTGCCTGTTCTGTTTCTCCAGAAAACGCAGAGTCCAGGAGTACAGGACTGTGTAGGTATGTCTCATTAAATCAATAACTCTCATTCCAAGAAACTTTCAGGCTCTGCAAACATCTCACTGGCGTATTCCTCTTGTGTAATGAACCCCAATCATGTTGTCCGTATTAGCTGCACTATAATTTAAATACGGCAAGCCTACAGTCTCAAGTGATTATTTATTTCGAAGTCATGCAACGGCGTAGTTTATTTGCATGAATTCAATCTCAGCAGAGAGTACATGTTCTTTAGCTTGACCTAAAAACACACCAGCTAAGATCGGTGAGGCGGAATCGATCGGGTTGCAAAACAGCAGATCAATAGAGCTTCACTCATCCTTGCCCTCAGCAGTGGAGTAGTAACATAAGTCACCTGGAAAACAGCCTGCAGATCCGATCATTAGCCGCTCGCCGCACTTCCAACATTTGCTTTGGTGGCATCTGTTCTTCCCTGGCACATCCCCGCGTGCTGCTGTGAGGAGGCTTCACATGCCTCCAGTCGCCCGTTGGCTTGAGTGCTCACATTAGTACTTGATTACAGGAATCCGATATGAACAATGGACGTTTTATTTTTTCTTTTGGTTTTTTGTCTCGTTTGACATCATTCCCACAAACACCAAATCAGGTTCCCGATTGTGAGACTTGCTTTTTCCTGCCCGTTTGCACATTTCCTGATGTCACCGTGATCTGTGCAGCTAGCCACATGAGGAGTTTTATGCTGTTTTTCTGTCTTTCTGTCTGCACCAATGTGCCCACTTCCTGACTGTGTACGTGGGTACACGAGCAGTTTAAGCTTCTGCTGACTTGCTGCTTCTTTTTCTTTTTGTCACAACCTAGAGGTGACGCTGTGGAAACAGGTGAATGATGATTTGTTTTTCGCTGTGCGAATACTACAGGTCAGCATCTTTGCCCAGGCCCTGAGTGACAGCGAGTGTTTGTGCTAATGCCTCCAGGAGTAACAATGCAGTGTCTTGTTGGGCGAAAGGATGATGCAACGAACTGATAAACTAAACACATTTCTTCATCCGTATGCGGCGTCTAGGAAGTGCATTAAGACAGGGGGATGAATACATTAGCATGGCTGGGTTTTTTCAGTGGTATTACTGGCGTAATAGAGGTTTGGTATTTTCATCCTTGACTTAAAGGATAGCTTTTCAAATCCAGCTTTAATTTTCAATTATGTCCCTCATGTCCTAGTCAGTGATTAATGTTAAACTAAGAAGCTTGATTAATGTGTTGTTGCACAGGAGCTGCAGCCAATTCATTCTATTAGAACTTCTTTTTCCTCATCGGAGCTCCACTAAGCTGCATTTTTCTATCATATTATGAAAGCGGTGCAGGACAATAAATCAGAGAATACCAGGGAAAAAAAAAAAGATTACCCTCCGTGATAAAGTGTTTGACAGGATTGGGCTGCGCCCCATGCAGTGTATCATCAGCAGAGCCAGTCCCACACACACACGCATACAAAAGAAACACAAACATTTTATGGAGTCTTGTTCGGGATGTTTCAAAGATGAAACGGTCAAACATGAGCGCTGACCCTCGACCATCCTTAAAAGCCCTCCTGTCAGCCGGTACAGGTGGATGTCGGACTCCTCTCGGCCCTCGCTTCAGCTGAAATGTCAACGCTGATGCTCACCTTGCTTCAATTCCCGGCATGATCTACCCCACCTGAGACTCTCAGCCTCGGTCCGTCCCAGAGTGTCCTGCAGCCATTTACTGTGACTCTGTCTGCCACTACATAATATTGAAAGTTATTGATTCGGTCGTGTTACGGAAAAATGCCCGCCAGGAGTTTGGCAGAAGAGCTCCCAATAGGGAGCTAATGCCTCCCTAAGGGACCTCATTCATGTACTGTCAAAAGCTGTGATATGTGGCAGCTGGGCTGCAGAAGGAGGGGAAAAAGGATGCGCATCATGGGTCAGGAGCATGCTGTACCGCCAGTATGACTAACATCCAAAGGAGGGGGCAAAGATGCACTGTGATACATTCTAAGCGATACACGCATAATAGCTTTGTCAAAGTCTGACTGATTAAACTGAATGTACCTGAATGTAATGCAGCTCCCATGCAGCATTTCAACTTCTTCCGTGTCTTCAGTCGATTGTTCCCGCTTGTATCTCGTATTGATTTCTGAAAGTCAGAGCTGAGTTTTGCAGCCAGCAGCACAAGACTGTTCGGTTGTGAAAAACTGACCGGCGTTTCCTTGAACGAGATGTTCATCCCTGGCTCACTTTCACACAAACTGCATTGGAAGGAAAGCCGAATAGGAGGGATAATGCAAAAAAAGAAAAAACTATGTTAGATCTATGTTTGCCAGTTGCAGCAAGTCTGCATTTGCTCAACAGATTTGTCTATGAAAATGTGTGAGACGCCTTGAGTTATAAAACAGTTTGACACAGTGACAATGACTCTGTAGTGCCAGATAAGGCGTCATTTGTTTCCCAGATCATTACCCTTTTTTAAAACTGAGAGCTATGCCATTCATTTGGCTTCCAAAAATGACCAACAAAATATGGAGTTCACTCCCTCGTTATGTCACAATGGAAGCTTCTCTGGTCTGTACTTTGGCAGCTAGCTGGCTCCTGGAGCATCCATGAGGCAGGAGAAATGCAGGGATTAGGCTGTGAAACGGCTGCTGTTTTTTCTGTATGACACGTTGAGATTAGCAGCAGAAGTTCTTGTGTTGATTTCAGTCTTACCGCATGCATTTGCTTTTGCATATATCCACAACTGCATGGATGCTGAGAGGCACATGGGTCAACACAAAGGAGATGAATGGAGCAAATCCCGCATGTACACTCCCCTGCTCTGGAATTATTAAAGATTTTTTTTATGTGAAAACACTGATGGAATATTTAAAGCTGTTTTCTTCACTCTTTAAAAAGAAAAATCTTTAAGGTTACCAAAAGGGACCTGTAGAAGTTTGTCAGCTGGGTAACTAAGCAGAGAGCTAAATCCTAAAAACCTGTGAAATAGGCTTTTAAGAAAAGGAAACATGTAAACAAATGGAACCAGTTTCTCATTCATTCATGTCTTCATTGACTTTTGGCTGGTGAATGATTCAGATTTGTGAGAGGGGCTAGCTGTTTTACAATGACTGAACATTCACATTGCGGTAACATTCATGTCCAGAATAACAAGCTTACCTCCCTGATGAATTATTGATATGTTTGGAAGTTTTTGTGTGAGCTGTTGTTTGCTGACTGGACAGTCAGGAAAGATGGGTGATACAGTGAGAGTAGAATAGCGGGAAGAGCGACGGTATACGAGAATACTCATAATATGCAGAATCCAGAATGTTGGTGTGCTTTCCCGGGTTAATGTGCTGGATGCCTCGATGGGTTATAAATTAAATACTGTGTTAGAGCTGGCCCGGGTGTGAAATGAAACATCAGCCAAAGAATGGGCCACCCCCAAAAGGAGTCTGATGGCAGCCTTATTAAGGACGTGTCTGTTTGTGTGTGTCTGCAGAAAGACAACAACCATAGCTAGCCCAGGGGAGACTTTCAGATTGTGGCAAATGCATGTCATGCAGATTGGATCGCTGACTCGTCCAGAAACCCAATCAAAGGTGACACGCCGTGGCCTTTTATCTTTCATGAGAAAGCTAGTGTTAAAGATGCTGGTGGGATTCTAATTATTGTCACTGATATTTTCTTTGCTATGTGTCATATTGTCTGGACAAAAGTCTGGTCTGACATTAGGCCATGTGTCTGATATCTCTTGTAAAGTGAAGAGATATAGAAGATGTTATTCTCTGCGTGTGTGTGTGAGTTGGGACTACAAAGGAGGAAAAAAATTACAGGACCAGATCAATCCTGATTGATAGCTTCTAACGCAGATGTGTAAACTGGACTGATGATGTACATCGAGTTGGGATTGGTGAAAAGAACATATCTTGAAAAGAAAGATTAATCTTTTTCTTTTGGTCTTAATTCAAAGAAGGATGTCCTCCCAATTGTATCCAACACTGTCACACACTATTTCTACTCAGCTCCTTTTGGCATTACAATGAAAACTCTCTCATCACTGCCAGCACTGGGCAGTCTTAAACAAACCTAATATTTCATAGTAAAAGGTTCAGTGGTTTAAATCGCCCCCCCCCCATGGTGATCTTAGGACCTTTCAAAGAGTCCCGACCTGCCGCAGATCTATTGAGCTCTCAGGCTGTGTGGGCGGTCGTGAATCAGGCATCTCCTGGTGCACGCTGCATGCGCTTCCTTGATTGGGACCTTGGAGTTTGGAGACCACTCGATACCTGGGGCTATTTTGGCTGTGATCCTGGAGCTGTTCCTGTGCAGTTTGAATGGTTTGGAGAGGCCCATTGTTCTGCCTGAAGAGGCCTCTGCCCTCAACCTGCTCTCGGCTCCGCTCCTTTATTGTGACAGATCGGTTATGTAATTGAAGAGGTGGAGTAAACATGCTCGAATGGCCGAAGTTGTGAGACAGCGTTCATTACTTAACACGCAGCCTTGTGCGCCTTATATATAAATGGATTATCTCACAATGCGGGTGTGTATCGTTCAAACTGATGGGGCCTTTTCTCACGTGGCCTTCTGCGGATGTGAGGGAGGGGTGTGAGAGTGTGTTTTAGCGGTTTTGTGCATGCACTTGTGTTTGCACTTACACTTTGGTTTCTATCCTGATTGGGAGTGAGGCAGACCCTAGAAAGAAAATAAAAATCAATCAGTGAGAGTGACAAAGAACAAGAGAACACGGAAGCGGTAACACATGTAACACATGTGACACACACACCTGTGCACATGCATGTATTGAAGTAGAATAGGGTTTTGAACCATTGAAAAGAAAAACTGGAAACAAAGAAGTACAGACACTCTAAGAGGTTTTGTTTTCACTTCAAAGTTGAAATAGTTCTTTCTCTCAGCTTATCTGACTCACGTAATCACTCTCTTCCCCTTTTCCCCATTGTGCCTGCTTCTTTCCTGTTTTCTGTCTCACTTTAGAGCTACTCCGCTCGCTGCGTTATTTATTCCTCATCTAATGTTCTATCTCTTCCTCTCCCTCACATTTTTCTGCATTCATCTCTTCTTTCTCCCTCACCCTTTTTTTAATTAAAATCTGTCTGTATCAAGGGATTTTGTTATGGTGGTGATTTAAATGGAGGGCCTGACATAAACATTAACATTACTGTCAGTCCAAAGCAAATTTCATCAGCCCTGCTTAAATTTACAGCACTGGCTGCATTCCAAACACCCCCCCGCCCCCGACCCACCAATCCCCACCTGCAGCGAATATCTATGCCTCTATTATCTTATGCTATCCTTTTTAAAACACTTCTGTGCATCAAGGTGGAAGCATCCATCACACATATGTGGACAGGAGCTACGCTGATACCGGAGTTTAGAGGCTGACTGCAGTGAGTTAGAATAAAACTATGGCTCCCAAGACTGTTGTCGAAAAAAACAACAACCTATACCTGTGTTTTAAATCTGATTTATAACCGTAAGAAGTATTTTGATAATACATTGTGTAACCCTCAAACGATGCCAATATACCTGGCTGGTGAACAGGGCATTCATCCCCTTCCACAGCAATTTCTGAGTCCCTCTTCATTCCAAAACCGAACCTGGCCTCCAGAGTATCATGCTAAATGGAACTGTTTTTGTAACATGTGCCAGGTATGAGTTCTGATCAGTGTGTATTAAAGCCCTTATCACAGGTGTCCCACGCTATGTAGTCCACTAATAAGCCCAACAACAAATAATGATGTATAAAAGGGGGTCTTTAAAAAATTGGTTCATTAAAGAAGAAAACATTGACAGTGATTACATACTGAACGAAGATTTCTGATGATAGCTTTGCTTTTCTATTCCCCTGTATTTAGACTTGAATCATGAAATCCAATAGATTAAATCAGACTAGAAATATGTTTTTAGATGTACAGTCTGGAAATAATCACATGTTGTTCCTGGGCCTTTCAGTGACACTTAAATCCACCGATATGAATAGTGTTTTCATATGAATTCCTTCTATAATGCCAGTACATAGTCATTACATTGAGAGGATTAATATAAATACAATCAGCCCACCAAATTAACTTAACTTTATGGAAATTACAGTAATTTAAACGGTTGTTGTGCAAGCAGCGGATAACAACACCAACTTTACACACCACAAATGAAAGAGAACAACTCTGTGAGATAGAAAGCACCCAGGATACTTGCAGCCTCCTTTGCTAACTGCTTTAGACCCTCCCTGCTCTTCTGCTGACAGAAAAAGTGATGAAAGAGGAAAAGAAACCACACTGGTGTCTCGTACAGGCCACTAATGGATTTTTACCTCTTCGTTGTGATGCTAATGAGGTTGCATCGGAGTTCAGGTTGTGCATTAACTCCTGCTGGGATGGATTTAACTTATTAAGGGGCGCCCCCACAGGTGGTGTCAGTGGAAAGACCAGCACTGAAAGCCATGATGGATTCTCTTTTGGTCTTGCAAAGACAGACAGAAATAAGGAATCTTTAGTACTGTCAGTCTATTCCGCACTTTGTTCTATAATGCCATTTCCATACCATTTCAGGTTTAGTGGGGGAATTGCTGTTGAGCCCCTGAAGACTAGTAGAGTCTGATGCCTTAAAGGCTCTCATTAAGCTTTCCATTGAGCTTCAGGAATGTCTGCAGTGATTGTTTGAATGTTGAGTGTCACAAGTTTAAATTTGCGCCGTTTTGCAAAACAAAAATTGTCCAAAGCCATGTGAAAGCTCTCAGATTTATCACTGGAAACCCAAAGACATCCACCTAAATAAGGTTTCTTTCACGCAGTGGTGGGCAGGACAATGTTTGTTTGGCAACCCAGGTTTTCAAGCAAAAGAATGCTTTTCCCCACTCCGCATTGAAGAAATCTTTCTTGCCATCTTGTCATAATGAGTGGACGCTGAAATCTACCATTCAGGCCTCACGCGCAGACGGGCCTGTGTGTACGCACACGACGGCGCTCGCACATAGTTGCCCACGGAGTCTAACACCTTGCCGTGAGAGATGTGATGCTTCCCGTCCTCATGAGCGTTAGCACCCCCTCCGCTCTTTCTCACCATCAGACGCCTTCTACAGTGAACACACTCTTCCTGGTGATTGCGAGCCTGCGGATGGGTCTACATAAATCAAAATGTTACCACCGGCAATATAAGACTACTTTTTAATTAAAATTGTGAAACAGTCTGCCCTGATTATGAATTGCACTCCGCTGCGTCTGAATAAAATATACAGAGCTGACTTTTCCCCTCTCCCGGTTACTCTTTCCCTCTGTGTCTCGCTCAGTCGACTCCTCCTTTTACTTCCCCTCAGTTTCTCTCTCGTTACCTGCGACTCAATTTTCCACCAGAAATTGAGAATGTCCACAGCAATACTTGGCTGCACACAGCAACTGAGGGCTGGCAGCATTGTGAAATAGCCGAGGAGCTTAGCTGTTGCATAAATATAATAACTCAATATGGAAGGCCTGGCCCCACTGGGGTCAACACCATTATGTCACACAAAATAGCTTGGAGGACAGGAACGCCACAAAACCCCCTCCCTAAAATCCCAAAACAAAACAAAAAAACAAAACTAAGCCACTGAACCTTGTTTATTACTTTGCTGCCTGTCCTTTAATTGTGTCGCAGCTTGTGAAATATGCTGTTGTTATCCTGGATGATCCAAACAAAGAGAGAGCATTTAGTATTAGGATCACAACAAGAGATTTTGTCCACCGGCCATGCTGAATGAAGACAGAATGAGTGCTATCCAGCTGTTGTTTTCCTGCCTTCATGAAGACCGAGGGAGCAGGAGGCAAGAGCGGGTCTTTTACTATCAAAAGGTAGTGACAGTAGCAGCACTTTATACTGTTGGATGGAATAAATAACATCCAAACTCTAACTGTATCTATATGTAAAGCAGTAGCCTTTTAAAGCCTCTCTATGGAGTTCCATCAGGTTTAAGCCAAACATGTCGACTTCAAAGGCTTATTGCTAATTCATGACCTTTGATTGTGTTGCGAGTAACTGACTTCTTCCCAAGGAGACGGGGGATGAGTCAGGCCTCCTCGGAGCAGGAATCAGCCGACTAGTGAGGTGAACTGCAGCAGGAACGCAGAGCCGAGCCGAGCCCAGGCGGCCGCTTCGCTGAATGCTAGACCGGCACTGCAGGGAGAAAAGGACTAACAGGAATTCAATCTCACCGCTTTGCAAAAACAAACTCATGAATGATAATGGGTTGCTAATTGAAGGTACTGGAGCGATTCACCCAGCTGACTGTGGCCCTGCAAATGGAGTCCTCCCAGTAGCCATGGCAACAGGAGCAGAAAGCCGCCGACGGTCCCCTGACCTGAGCTGGCTCCAGATGATCTTTTACACATACTCCTCATAGTAAGTGGGGCCATCTGGGGTTTTGTTTGCAGCCATGAATATACATAAGTACATGATGCAACTTGTTTGAAAGTTGAGTGTAAGTCGTTTGGATTTCTCATGTATATTTACATACAGTTAAAAATGATCAAAATCCATCTCATTTAACAATCGCCTCATCTCTGCCTGTGTGCGTATTGCACATAACTATATTCAATTACTGTATATACAGGGGTTGGACAATGAAACTGAAACACCTCTCATTTTAGTGTGGGAGGTTTCATGGCTAAATTGGACCAGCCTGGTGGCCAATATTCATTAATTGCACATTGAACCAATAAGAGCAGACTGTGAAGGTCCAATTACCAGGGTAAAAGCACAGTTTTGATCAAAATATTGCAATGCACACAACATTATGGGTGACATACCAGAGTTCAAAAGAGGACAAATTGTTGGTGCACGTCTTGCTGGCGCATCTGTGACCAAGACAGCAAGTCTTTGTGATGTATCAAGAGCCATGGTATCCAGGGTAATGTCAGCATACCACCAAGAAGGACGAACCACATCCAACAGGATTAACTGTGGACGCAAGAGGAAGCTGTCTGAAAGGGATGTTCGGGTGCTAACCCGGATTGTATCCAAAAAACATAAAACCACGGCTACCCAAATCACGGCAGAATTAAGTGTGCACCTCAGCTCTCCTGTTTCCACCAAAACTGTCCGTCGGGAGCTCCACAGGGTCAATATACACAGCCGCGCTGCTATAGCCAAACCTTTGGTCACTCGTGCCAATGCCAAACGTCGGTTTCAATGGTGCAAGGAGCGCAAATCTTGGGATGTGGACAATGTGAAATATGTATCCGATGAGTCGCCCTTTACTGTTTTCCCCACATCCGGGAGAGTTACGGTGTGGAGAAGCCCCAAAGAAGCGTACCACCCAGACTGCTGCATGCCCAGAGTGAAGCATGGGGGTGGATCAGTGATGGTTTGGGCTGCCATACCATGGCATTCCCTTGGCCCCATACTTTTGCTAGATGGGCACGTCACTGCCAAGGACTACCGAACCATTCTGGAGGACCATGTGCAACCAATGGTTCAAACATTGTATCCTTAAGGAGGTGCCGTGGTTCAGGAGGACAATGCACCAAAACACACAGCAAGACTGGTGAAAGATTGGTTTGATGAACATGAAAGTGAAGTTGAACATCTCCCATGGCCCGCACAGTCACCAGATCTAAATATTATTGAGTCACTTTAGGGTGTTTTGGAGGAGCGAGTCAGGAAACATTTTCCTCCACCAGCATCACGTCGTGACCTGGCCTCTATCCTGCAAGAAGAATGGCTTAAAATCCCTCTGACCACTGTGCAGGACTTGTCTATGTCATTCCCAAGACGAATTGACGCTGTATTGGCCGCAAAAGGAGGCCCTACACCATACTGATAAAGTATTGTTGTCCAAAGCCAGGTGTTTCAGTTTCATTGTCCAATCCCTGTATACATATACACATCTGCCATGGTGTATGGGTAAAACACAGCTTGAACTGTCAACCTCACAAAAAATTAAAAACAACATGACAGTCAGAGAAGTCCCATAACCATTTTTATTTTTGAAAATCTGTACTTGTGAAAAACACACAGCCTCTGCAGCACCATGTTGTCTTGTCTTGAAGATCTTGACTTGAGATGGTTATTTATCATCGACTTAGAGACAACTCTTCCGCCTCGCTAAGTGCCCCGAAAACCCACTGTCATACTGCTCCTGGAATAGGAAAATCATTGTTCTGGTGCCACCCACCACTTTTTTTTTTGCCTGGAACCTGTAGCGGTGTGTGTGCTCCTGTTCCTGCCAGATGTCTGCCCGTCAGCTGACCAGTCTGACTAGCTGTCTCTTTGTCTGTCCACCGGGCGAAGCCGCCTGTATGTGCGTTGGGCTGCGGTCTCCCGTGTGCACATCCCTCCCAGGCTGAGCACTGGATGGCATTAAATCCAGGGGACATCCGTTGGAGAGACGCTCTTAGATGTCATTATCCCTGTGGGGAGTCTCATCATCATCCTCCAGCAGAGAGGCGCTCAACACAAGGCTGCTGGAGAGACAGCCATGACAGCCTTAGAGTCGGCAAGAAAATTGTGATGATCATACTGAAAAGCAAGGAGAAAAAAAAAAAAAAACACAGCATGCGCGAGAAAAAGGATGGAGATGAAGGTGGCTTTCATATGTGTGTGTGTGGGTGAAAAAGTAAATGCAAGAAAGCCGAAGATGGTAAAACCTCCACTCTCCTGCAGCTTCTAATCATAGCAGGTCCTGTGCAAGAATACCTGGAATTAATTGAAAATATGTAAAATTAGCCACTGAACTGATAGCTGAAAATGAAAGTCATCAGTCAATATTCAGCCCAAGGGGGTGGTAAGGAGATAGCTTCTCTGGTGTGTTCGCTAAGATAGTAGGAATTAGAGAGCTCTGCAAAAGATTAGGGATGACTTTACATAACCTGTTTTTTTGCGGCACAGTGTTTTACACACTTTACAGACTTTTCCCCCCTCAAAATGAATGATGCTTAGTTTTCTTGTATGTCACCCATTCCTGGCCATCCTCTACCATGTGCACTGTTAGTAATATGTTTACTGTGTGGTCAGCGTTGGGATGGGGCTCATCGCGTCTGTCTTTAGGCGACAGAGGTTTCCGCTCAGGGTGATTTTTTTCTGACATGCAGCCACTCTATCTTTAAAAAAAAAAACAATCCAGCAACATTTGAGATAATTCCTCCCACAAATGAGTGGTTATAGATACACAACCTTGTTGTTTCTCAATACTACGCGCATACACACAGTCACACTAAAACACCCTTTGCCTCAAAAGAAAAAAAAAACCCACTGCGCTAATCCCAAAGAGGCAAAATCCTGGTCCCAAATATAACATCTTGGGATGAGATGGATGGAGGAGGACAGATTATTGAAGCTCTAATCTGGGAAAAGCTGACAATAAAACACTGTTAAAGTGATTACAGCACTGTTATTGGCTTGTGGGTCAATGCATTGTGTCCAAACGAAGACGGACTCACTGCGCCGCGACGCCACCTAGGTTGTTTAGACCTTAGAAACGTCCAAACGTAGAAAACGCTCGTTTCATTGACTTCCTCCAGTAGCATCTCCTTTTGCGCGCTTTCTCGTGTGCAGCTGGCCTGGCTCCCTATTCTGTCCGTCTCCAACGCTGCAAAAATCACCTGGTCCCTGCCAACAAAGACTCCATATGGCCGACGCTGATGCCAGCCTCCCCTCCTCATCTCACACTCAAGTAAATAGTTACTCCCGGGCAGCGACACCTCAACACGAACTTGGATGTGTGTAATCTTGCTTCAATCCGTTCCACAACTCAAGTTGGGTTATATCGTCTGCCCTGGCAGGACCTCCACCTCCATTGCTTTCCTCATATTCTAATTTTGTGAGGCTTCTCATCACATCAGTGACCTAACATGGGAGGTTGTCCATTTCTCAGGTTCCACTTTCTCACACACACAACAAAAACTAAAACCTCCAGTTTGCAGCACCTGTTACTTGTTTGCTTGATTGCAGCTCAGGGATTTACAGCTTTTCAGTACTTTCGGGACATCTGTTGAAAAACACACATGCACGCTTCGCATGCCGCGCCTTACCTTGCAGCAGACCGCGGCACGATTCCACATTTCCAAACATCCCTGTAAAGATGTTTGACGGTGACAAGCGGTTCGAGGCCTTAATGCCGACACAAAGGCTCCACGATGAGAGAAAATGAGAGATAGAAAGAGACACAAAGAGACGGGGGGAAAGTTAAAGAAAATGAAGGAAGGAGGGGTGAAAGAACAGAGTGGAAAAAGGGATTTCAACAATGAAGCCACAAATCATGGCGAAGATTAAGCATCCCCTCTGTGCTGCAGAGTAGGTGTAAATAGAAATGTGTCTCTGGGAGAAATCCCAGGGACCAAGTGCTTATCTCTCAGAGCATTGTCAAAACACATTTGTCAGTCTGAAGTATCCGAGTGTCTTTGTGTCTATTGCAGACTTGATATGCTAAAACAAACAGCTGATGGTGGGATGGAAGATGGTTAACAACAAGCGCCTGCCTGCCAGGACTGGCATCAGGGACAGACTCACACACACGCACGCACAACCTGTGACTCGACAAAGCTGCTTTCATTCTGCCGTGACCTGTGGCTTGATGGGCTAGCGAGGACTCGCGCACGGATCATTCATCATCCCCCGAATTTGACTCCTTAAGCCCCGTAACCGGCACGTCGTTAAACAGCTGCGGGCGCTGGTGCTCGTTCAGCAGCTGTTGCGTTTCACCAAATGATGAGAAAACGGGGCACATTGTGACTGCCTATGCCCAGTAAATTAGCCTGGGGAGTCTGGGGCTCGCGCGAAGCTGTGCTCTTCCCCTCACAATGTGTTGCGTCCTGTGGGAGCATCTTCGGGCGGCTTGTGGACTCCCTGTGAAGCTTTCAGCCCGGACGCTGGCAGAAACAGCTGCCGGGAGCCCATGAAGCATGTCTGCATTATGGTTGCTTCCGTGTGCGAGTTGCTTGTGAGCCAGGAGATGCACGTTTTCCCCACCACGTATTGGGGCAACCTTGAAACCGGCGCCATTTTGGCCTCCATTTTGCCCCATTCCAGTTCATTAAAACCCAAGAGATTTTGGAAAAAGTAGCCTTAATCTGATCGCAAACTAAAAAAAAAGTAGGAATGGTTCTAGATGGGGAAACTGAGACCTGCAATGTCTTTGGCGAAGCTCAAAATTCCAATTAAAATGTTGTACATCCATTTTCCATTTAAAGGAGCTTTGCATGAAAGACTGGTTCTAATTCCTAGGCTACTGCAGAAAATTGACTGGAAGCGTCCAGCGGGCTCTTATTCACTCAAGCTTTAGACCAATTCTTTGATTTAGCATTTCTGGGATTTTCTTTCCCCCAGTCTTCCTGGATCCGTCAACAGAACTTTGGCTGGAAGCCAGCTCAGATTTCTATCATTATAATTTCATCAATTTATTAAGGCTAGCCACTTCATGCTGTCTTGTAATTGGGTTAAGCGGGATGATTTGTCTGAGGCTTAAACTTAAATTGCATCTGATGCACGATCCACCGTCTGTGAAGACATGGGCTGCGTGCCAACGAGCATGGATCTACCTCACCCTGTCATATTTGGGTTTAAAGAGGCTTCTTTAGGGAGCCATTAAATGTTTTAATAAACACGCGTACCTACTCTGTAGTCCCGTGATTGAACCACATCTTATTGAACCTCGGTGGCTCACACAAGACGTCCAAATGAATACGCCTTTATTGTCTTTATTGTTTACTTGTTATTCTATCTTTGCACACACTCATCTCGCCGATGATTGAGGAATTTCTCGCGCTTGCATCACTCCTTTTCTGTGTCAACGGCGACAAAGGCAAATCTGAATGTAGAGTCAAATTTGTAAGGAGACTTTCAGGCAGCTTCTAAAACAAGCTGCCTAAATTTAGCCAAAAAGGTAAGAGGGAGACAAAATGAATACAAGTATAAGTCAACAGTCTCCTCCAGATTACGCTTGCGAGTCCAGTGAGTCCATTTGCTGGTAGAGATTGACTCTACACAGGACAGAGACGTCAGAGTACAACCCTGACAAAGCCCCCTGTATGGGTCTGCTCTTTGATGCTGAGGCGGGACATTTGTATGCTCGTCCTCGGCTCATCCAGTCCGTCACGGATGTGAGCGGCCCAAAGCGGAGGCACCGAAAAGCACCGGAGCCGTTAGTCTGCAAGAGTCTGGAGGGCGCGACACCATTCAGTGCGTTACACACATAAACACACGCCCTGGACTTATAAATAAGGTGGAAATAGCACGTGCAGAGGCGTAATCACAGACCTCTTAATGCCAAGAAAGCGATTTTGGCTTCGGTGCTTTCCTCCTGACATAATTATCTAACATATAACTAAGATCTATATAATTTAATTATCCATAGCTGATACTAGAGGTGAAAAACATACCAGAAATAACACTAAATGGCAATTTTCTCTCAAGGCCTGTCTTTAGGAGCCTGATTCTTGTCATTTTTTAACACGACATGTATTTTTAAAACCTAGACTTTAAGGTGCAAAAGGCAGTCTCATTTGAGGGCTTGTATTTATTTATTTATTCTTTTTTTTGTTTTGTTCCGGTACTCCCACCCACCACAGTGCTTCTGTGTGTGTGTGTGCGTGTGTGTGTGTGAGAACAACCGCCCCCGTGTCTCGCTGCTGTGTGGTCAAAGAGGTTGTCCAGGTAACGTTTTCTTTTATCACCTGTCAGCGGTTGCTCTCCGGGTCAGAGCAAGTTACTGCCTGAGGGTTTAGCCCTGAGTCTGACACCCAACAACTTATCATATTTGTCGAGAAACAGCCACTGCATGGAGCCTTTCTCGCTAAAAGAAACACACGAGGTCCCTGCCGCCCCCCCGCCCCCCATCTGATCATTCAGTTTCCATAATAAAATCACAAGCGAGACGTGATGACAGAATTATACTCTTAAGTAGCCTTAAAGTGTGCGTGGATTTGACACGACGCCTGGCGCTTACTCTGCTCCTGCGGCTTCTGGAACATGAGCCTCTCATGGAAGAATTTGGATTACAATTCAAACTTTGTGGTTAAGATAATGTCCACGCGCCAACGATATCTGAAGTCATCCGGAGAGATGTCTCCCTGTCACCTTGTGCTGTTTTCCCTGCTATCAAACCAAGTAGAGAATCGGAAAAAAATATCAATTGCTTTTGTCCTCCAGTTTTCATGCAACTTACGCCTTCGTCAAACCTGACACTTACCACATAATGAGAAGAGGGTGATGAGAGAGCGTGAGCACAAGAGAGACATAAGTGGGAGGACTGAGAGGAAGCATTGTTCAGGGACAAAATGACAAAGCAGAGAAAGAGAGATCCACATAGAAGTTGTTGTTTTTTTTTTAAATAGAAGGTAGGCTGAATTTTGGAGGAAGGGATATTACCAAATTTGTGCCGATGAACCGAAGTCTCAGCAAACGCAGGATTTGCAGAGTCCGGCTGGTCTGCTTTGATGTGGCGGGGGCATGGTGGTGGTGGTGGTGGTGGTGGAGAGCAACTGCATCAGAACACCATGTACAGACTCAAGTCCAAACACATAATCACGCGCACGCCACCTTCCACCTCCACAGCAGACTGCACAGACCGTCTCGCATGAATATTTATCAGAAGACTTGGACTTCACACATCAGACCAGCATTTTCCTCTCGCAATCTCGCGCTATCGTGGCTTTGGCAGTTGACTTATGTATCCAGCTGATTTCTTCTTTTATCAGCAAACTGATAAAAGATTTCCCTCTTTTATCAGTGACACACGCTGTGGCCAGGGGGGAGGGGGGGGCAGCGGTGGCATGCCTTCTCAAAAAGCCCTCGCAGACGGGAAAAGCTTTGAATATTGCCACGTGCACGCTCCGGTTGAATCGGCTCCAAACGTAGGTGTGCGCGTGGCCCAAGACGGCCGTTAAGGCCGTGTCTTTCATTTAAACAAGAAAACATAAATGTCAGCCCTAAAAATGTATTAGACGGAGCGAGCCACTGCTGGCACCGGTCGCAACCTTTCAAACCAAATTCATCAGCCGCACGCGCCTTCACGCTGCCCACGAGCAGCGCAGGCCATTCTCAGCACTAATGCTCCGTGTTCCCCATTAATCACAGCCAGGGCAGAATATGTTGTGACTGGAATGGAGTGCTCTTCAGTCCCACGTATTAAACGCTGAATTCAAGCGGAGCGCGGCATGTTTGTCCACCTGTGAAGCTAGTCTCCATCCTCCTAATGCCTGGTCTTCGGAAGTGAGCCGTTGTTTAAAACTGTATGATTTACAGGCGGCAGAAATGGAATAGAGAGAGAGAGAGAGAGAGAGAGAGATGGGTAAGGTAATTACAATGCTGTAATAACATCATGCCTCACATCCTCTCTTTCAACCTCCCATGACAACGATGTAAGCCGTGAAGGCCTGAAAGTCCATTAATTACTATTACCTCTTTAATTATCCATTTGAGCCAGCTTAGTACCTGCTTTTGTTTGACTGGGTTGTGTAACGGCCGGAGTGGGTGGTGGATAGCTGGACAATTGGTAGTGCAAGAAAACTTGTACTGTCCTTTATCTTGCTGCATCAATAAGATTCATATTCCACATTTGAACGGTAACATTAGTTCATTCATAAATGAGAAGCAACAAGTGGAAACATACTTTAGGAGGGATACTGCTTTTATATATGTAAACGTCTAGGATTTAAAGTTTGGAAAGCATGGGAGCATGGAAAAGTATTATATTAGGCAGGAAGCTTTTATGCTGGCTTTTTCTAGTTTAGTTTTCAGGAGCTTTAAAATATCCACTGTTCGTTCAGTGGCTCGTATCAATGTTCTGTAAAATCTAAACAGAATTTCTCTTTCGACACGGGTGTATTCAGACTTATGGCTGAATCAAGGGGGAAATACTTTTATTCTTTTGCTCTAAAGCTGAGCCATGTGAATTTGTGTCTGTAACCAAACAGGTTTGACTGCAGATACTGTTTTGTGATTGTCTTTTAAATCCTGAAACAAATCATCCCTCCCTTTTAAGGATATTTTAGTTTTTCAGGCCAAAACCCGGTGGTGGTAGCCAGCCTTGCTTTTGAATTTGCTCTTGTAAAAAGTGACCACTGCCTCTAGGAGAGAAATCTCTTATTGAAGTTTTCACAAATAGATGTGAAGGTTCCTTGCTTTTGTAAGATCAGGCGAAGGAGTTTATCATGCATTTGATATTTATTATTGTGTAAAAAGCCTTCTTCCTTGTTCTTTACGTCTATCATAGGAGGATGGACACATGAAAAAAAAACATTAAAACATTTTTAATGGTATTACTTCTGCCACTGATAGATATTTTCATTCTAAATTCTTCCCTCCCTATCTAATTGAGTGTATGCACAATGTCAAACTAGGGTAGAAGTCATTGTCAGCAAGCAGTCCCGCGTCTTTATTCCTAAAAGACAGCAGGAAGGTGCGTGCGGCGATGGCGACCTTTGTGGTCCTGATCTTGTAGAAACTATCTGCGGTCCGTGTGTGTGTAACGGATATGGCTGCAATGTGCGCTGTGTGGGTAATGGAGCAAACGGTGGGTGAGATGTGAGGGTTGGCTGACGGGGAAATGGGGTCATTTAGTGTCATAACATCACCGCCGCGACGCACGGTTTATTACCCGCCTTTTGTGTTTCTTCATGAGACATGCCTCGACTCACCGTGGGACTTTTTAATGGCCTCATCTTTCTGAATGATCATTGTAGTTACACAGCGCGTTGGCTAATATAATCTGGACCCCCGGGGGTGGGAGTCTGTTTTGAGTGGAGGTGTGTATGCGGGTGCGAGCGCGTGGCCGCGCGGTGCACGTGTGTGAGGGATGAGGATGCCACCGAACAAGATGGTAGAAGTGGTACGAGGGCAGCTTGAATAACGGTGCGTGCATACGAGAAAGGTGTCAGAGGTCTCCATGCTAATCTCTGTGTGAGAGGAACTTGTGTGATCACCAATTCCCAGCAGAGCGACTGCACTTTGGCCTGCATCGCTCCACTTACATGATCAATTCATATATATATATATATATATATATATATCTATATATATTTTTTTATATACTGTATCTCTGTGTCCATCAACTGTGTCTGAACATGTGCGCATGTAGGCCTATTTTAATTGTTGCCATGGAAACAGAGTGCTGCCAGAGAGGTCCAGATTCAAAGAGGACATCTCTTCTTCTCTCTTTCTCACTATATAACTCTTGTTTCCCTGTCCTTTCTTTCTTTTATCTCCCCTTTTCCTCCATCCTCCTCTCTGATATCCTCTCCTCTTTTGTAGTTTAGACTCTCGTTTCCTTCACTCTGCCCCTGGTTCCCCCTCTCTGTCTTTGTGCTCCTTATCTTTCCTGCCTCCTTCCTTCCCTCCCACCTCTCCATCTTTCATGCAGAGTGGTGTGCAATCGACTATTAACACAGGGACCTGTAATTAGAGCTGGCAAACCTCCAGCAATTAGTTTTCCCTAAAGAAGTTGTTCTGTCATCTCTGCGTACATCCCTTTATCCCTCCTTCAATCTCTTTCTTGCTGTTTCCTCCTCTCTGTCTTATTAAATGTCACTTTTGTGATGCGGATATTGTTTTAGGAGTTTTGTTTATCACACTACCTTCCATCTGCCTTGTTAGCAGCAGTCATGTTTGAGGCATACCCAGAATGCACCACTCAGGATTATGAGCAGCTACAGCCCCAGCTTCCCTGATAACTGCCCACAGCGAACTGTTCCCACCTACACCTGCTTTCTATATGCTGATAAGCCCTGGAGGACACATGCCCTCCCACTCAGTCAGATGTAAACATTCCAAAGAGCACTAACCACTTTCTCCGAGAGCTTCTTTTTCGCACCTGCTAATCTCCAGATGTTTGACCGCCGACATCCCTTGTCTTTTCCAGACTGTGCTATTTCTCCTGTCCCTCTTCCTTCTTCTTTTACTCTCACCTGGCTCACCTGGCCCTCCCACACTTTTGCATCCCCATTAATGAAAAGCTCTATAAATAAGCTCAGAGCAGAGGGAGTCAGTCTGACAGCAAGAGAAAGATACGGTCAAGTAGAACATTGGAGGGAGGAGGAAGGAAGAAGGGCCGGCCAGCAAACGACTGCGAGTGTTAAACTAGGCCAATAGGGGTTGCCGGAGCCGGGCTGCTATCATATGGAAGCCTTGTATGATATCCACGACGCATCTGCCGTCAATCACTTAATCAATTTTGGCGTCAGTCAGTTTGTCTGCATCTCGGGTTGCTGCGTCACTCATCTCACCCCAGACAGTTTGTCAGTCAGCCCCAGTTGCCGGGGAGCCATCTTTCCTTCAATCTGCCCTTTCCTGTCATCTGCATTCTCCTAGTTTGCTCTTTCCTCCGTCCCCATCCCGGTAGCTCCCCCCTTTCCTTCTGCCCTTGCAGAAGAAAGGGCTCCGTGTGAAAAAAACAAACTATGATCTCACTTCTGAGAGGTATTCGAGTCCTTCTTCATGACATTCTGCATAAATTATTGATTTATACAAGGTTTATACATAAATGTACCCAGTGCAGTGTACCACCATAGTAGCATGTGTCTGCGCTTGTGTTTAAAGGGTATTTATGTGTCCTCTTGTGTGTGGTTAAAGCCTCTTTTTATGCAAGGCTTCCCACCTCCCCTTTCTCTCCCCCCACTGCTCCAATTTCTGTGAACTGACATCGATATGCACTGATTCATATGATGCATGTAGCCTCTCTTTTTGAATGTTAACGTCTCTTTCCTTCTTTTCATCTCCCTCTCTCTTTCTCCTTTCCTATTATTTTTTTTCTATTTTGTCTTCAAATCTCCACCGCTCCTCTTCCTCATTTCTACCTCCATCTTCCTGCCCCTCCCCTCTGCTTTCCTCATCTTTCCAGGTATTATTCTCCCACTCCTACACCATGCCTGTCTGTGGTCGACAAAGCTCCTCCCCACCTCGCCGCCTCGCTGGGATCTGCTTCTTCTCCCACTCGGTTGGTCCAGAGGAAGAACGAGTTCGAACCCTTCATCAGCCCCTCCCTCCTTCCCTCCAGCGGCGCGCAAACTCCTCAGTCTGCTTGCCCCTTCTCTTTCTGCTGCTCTGCCTTCTTCACTTGCCCCCGGCCTGTCACTCACGGAGAGAGAAGGGCGGGGGAGGTGGTGGCGGCCATGGCGGCCACTACGTTCCCATTCCCCAGCCGCCCCCGCACCACATGGCCCTCCCCAACATCCTGCACCGCCTCAGCATCGCTGTGGTCCTGGTGGGCAACTCCAGCGAGGTGGCGCTGGCAGGGGCGCGAGAGAAGGAGGACTTCCTCCACATCGCGCCCAACGTGGAAGTGCTGACCATGAATGAGACCGACCCCAAAAGCATCATCAAGAGCATCTGCGACCTAATGACCGAGCACTGGCTGCAGGGCGTGGTGTTTGGAGACGACACCGATCAGGAGGCCATCGCACAGATCCTGGACTTCATTTCAGCCCAAACCCACATCCCCATCCTCGGAGTACGAGGGGGCTCCTCCATGATCATGGCCGCCAAGGTAGGTCACTTCTACCCCGGAGCAAAAGTGTGGTCAGAACAAAAAGTTTTCAGTGGCTGAAAACTCAGCGGCTGAGCGAGGAAGTGCATGTTTGGTGGTTTAGGTGTTTGAAGACACCTAATCCACCTAATGTAAGAGGGCCCTTACATTACAATGAGCGGAAATTGTTGGACAGCTATGATGAATGTAGTCTCACTATCAGCTATGATTGGTGTAATATTGAAACACTTACACCCCCATTTTTATTTATGGTCTCATTACTGGATTCACAGCGGAGGCGAGAAATTAGAATCGTACTCTGGCTCAAGTTTGCTGATAGTCATGCTTATGCCCCTGTTATCTCCTCCAAATAACATCCAGACTGTGACTAAGCTATTGTTGATCAAATATCCCAAGGCTTTACTCTTCACATTATGTTAACTTTAGTCAGGTCTAAGCGTGTTCCCGGCCTTTGTCAGGTTCAGTAAGTGTCCCCTTTACAGTTATGTCTACAAAAGACACTACAAAAAAATGCTAAGGACTTGTTTTTATGGAGTCTTTAAGTGTTAAGGTGGTACCCTTATACAGCCAAAAAAGCCTGTAAGAGGAATCAAATTGAGTGGTTTGACTGGAGCAGGGTTTTTCTCAACTCGTGCTGTATGAGCACACTGTCTTGGATTAACACCGTGTGCTAAAAAAGCACACAGCGTAAGCCAGGGTGTGTCACTTGAAAGACAAACTGCCAAACCAGCCTGATGCCATTGACAGGATCAGCTGGAGACTGCACCGGGACGGAGAGCTAGACATCTGCCTATTAACTGGGCCTCGCCTAATGGGATGAAACAATCTGCTGCTGCTTTATCTGTGTTCGTCTGGGACCTGGGTTTGGAGGTTGCACAAAATCGACTCATTCAGCTGATAGTTTGCGGATTAAATGTAACTGAGCTGCAAAAAAAAAAAAAAAAAAAGGTGGAAAAAGTAAACTCTTAACTAAGACAGTTTCCTCCACCCTGGACAACTCGCCTGTATGTGTGGGATGTGATGCTTCAGGCTGATACGACACGTGTACTCCTGCTTCTCACTTCCTTTAAATGAGCTGATATCCTGCTGTTTCAAAGACTTTGCTCGTGGCAGCACTGGCACAAGCCTTTCAGGCATCTGGCACTCCCGCAGTCAAGTGGAGTCCCACCACATATAGACTCAGGCTTATCTCTGCTGTCCCTGTTTTTGTGCTGTCATCCCCGCGTTCGGCTGGTGTCAACAAGTCTCTGTACCAGCGGAGACACGAGCCGCGGCGACACGGCGAGACCGGTGGCCGCCGCCGAAGCTCTCCTCATTACCACTACCAGAGGAGAAACGGCATGAAACCAGTCGCTCCCGTTTCAAAAACGTACAGGCCGCAGCACGGCACACGCCCGCCTGCTCATTCAGCGCCTCATCCACGAGCACCACCTTCAGAATTTCCCCGTTTTCTCCATCTCCGCGTCACGCTTTAGAATGGATACTTGTGTTTTGCAGCATCGAATACTGCGAGCATGTGGGAGAATGAAGGCGGCAGCTGGGAGCCGAGAGGTGTGTACGCGGGCCTGCTTGTGTGTTTGCGTGTGTGCGGGGACGGTATTATTTATAAAGCACACGTGCCCAGAGTGCAGCAGGCAACAGGAAAGGGCGGGCTTTTGTGGCAAAAGGTTTAAATAGATTTCCCCAGCCACAAGCCAGAGTTTGCCTCTCCCGAGAGCTTCCCCCTGGCTGCACCCTGGAGAGAGGACAGGGATGTGCTTAGACTCAGTCTCCAAACGGATTTGTGTCTGCCTAATGGACTGAGACAATGGAGTGGCAAAAATGCCACAGAGAAGAATCAGAGAGAGGGAGAAAGATAGAGGCTTACAGGAAAATAGAGTAATTGAGAAAGCGAGAGGCGATGTTGGATGTGCTAATATAGCAAACGCAGCTTGGAGAGGAGAGGCCAGACCTGATTTATTAATTTCGGTCAAATCAGGTGAGGCTCGGGTAGGGCCTCCAGTGAAGCTGCTGAGCAAATGAGCAGCCAAGTCAGTTAAGTTAAGCAGACAGTTTGACAATGATCAAGCTGTGAGGCAAGAGGAAAGGAAGAAAGAAGATCTCTGAGAGTACGCAGCAGATGCTGTGAGGCAAACAGGGTCGTGAGAAAGAGGTAGACAAAACTTCTCCCCATCATGGGCGGCACAAATTGAGAGAAAGCAAAAGAGGCTGTGGTTACGGAAGACAGAATGACAGGAAGAGTCGCGGAGTTTAAGGAAAAAAATGGAGCGTTAGCCTCAAGGAAATGGAATGACAAAGGATGGGAAAGGGGGACCGCAATATGAGGTGTTTATCTTGAAGCCTCGCACCATCTCACACGCATACACACACTCACACACACACCCACACAAATGTGTGCACCCATCAAGAGTGAAGGCCAAATGCTGCTATTACAGTTGACAAGACAGCACCTCCTTTTTCATTACACATCCAAGAAAAAAATGATAACGGGGAGCGACACAGAGGGCGGGAAATACATCGTTTGGATTTTTAGTAAGAGCTTTCGAGGGGAAGAATCTTGAGGACTAGTACAAGATAATTCCATAAAATGTACCCTTTAGAGTGCACTGCTGTGGCGCAGCTGGAAGACAGGTTGGTTCATGATCGGAATTCTGTTTTCCTGCCATGCTACGTATCAAGTCTTGCTTGGCATGTGTGAAAGCACAAGACTAGCGTGCTTCCACTTCACTCCCCTAACACAAAGCAACACTTTAAAAGTTCTACGGGTGCGAGATTTTTATTGACTCTGAGCGTTCTGATCTTTGCAAGCAAAACAAAACTAAACATTTTTGACAGTTTTCCCCAATGGGATGAAGCAGAAAATGTGGAGGTGACGCAGCAATTAAAAAGTCTAAACGCATCTGCCCCATCTATTATGCACAATTTTCATGAGCTAGCAGAATTTTCCAAATACTCAAATAGAAGTCTCCCACCTGACATGCCTCTCTCAAAATTCCACAAAGTGCAGCCCCCTTCCCTTTCAAAGCATGAATATTAATCTCTTCTCCACCACTTCCTCCCCCTTTCCGCAGATGGCCTCTTATTTGAAACCTGCCCTGAAGCTTCGAGCCACCATACAAAGATAAATTGGATACACATTGCCTTCATTAACCCTTAGAATATATCCTTACTTTCTCAGAGAGCATTTGGTGCCACACCTGGGAGCTGACACTAGCACTCAGCCCACTGAGCTCAGAATACACACAGTGAACTGATACTTGATTAGTATTTCTATTCTCAAATACTTACACCTTGATTTTTTTGCATTTTGATCATTGATGGTTGGTGCTGGCCACCATTTTGCCAGAATGTATCACTAATCATGTGTTAAACTGGTTTATGGAAACGCCATGCCAGGTATCAGGTTAGAATTCTGTTTAAAATAATGACCCTCTTTCTCACTCTTTTGTCCGATTTATACCATTTTAACATTGATTTTTTCTAAAGTTATTTTTAATAGCGGGGTTTGGTGCACTCAGAGACAAATAGGAAAATGAGAATTTTCAGCTTGCGGCTGATATATAGATCATTAATTAGACTGCACGCTGCTGGAAGTGTGCTCTCCAAATCTGAATGCCGGGTGGCTGGTTTGTGTCCGGGACCAGGGGGGCCCAAACAAGAGCCGGGGTCGTGTTTATTCTGAGGTCTGGAGCTGAACTGCAGGCATCCAAACGGAGAAAGCGATTTTATTTCTTAAATGTCCCCTTTAGATAGATGAAAGGGATAGAAGGAGGGAGCCTGGCACCTCCACTATTAACAAGAAATGAAGAAGAAGGGGGAGGAAGGGAAGGGAGAGAGATGGATGGAGGCAAAGGGCACTCACATCTATATCAATGAACAGGATCAGCGAGGGAGAGTTGGGTGGTAAGTAAGAGGATGAATGCACTGACTGCACAACCATATGACTGAGAGAAGGGAGGAGGGGGGGGGGGGGCTGAAGGGTGCAGAGCCTCTGTTCACACAGCAGGTGTATTTTGCCATCTACCCATAGCTGATGGTTCTTAAAAAATAGTCGCTTCTTTGCTCTGAAAGTCGCAGCAAAAATGGAGGAGGGCTGGAAAAGGAGAGAAAGACAGATAGGGCACAGCTGTACGCACATCTGTGACGGACAGCATAAGACAAAGGAGGAAGAAACTGAGGAACTCTTCCAATAGTTTCTGGTGCGCGTGGGTCCTTGAGCATCTGCGCGTGCATTCTTGTGTGATTGGTTATCAAGCCAACATGGACGCGGTTGCCAGTCTTTTCTCAGTAGTGGTTTCCAGCACCACAATGCTTGCTGTCGTTCCAGCGTCTGTTGGACGGCGGTAATCAGCATGATCTAAAGCTTTGGCTAATGCTCACAATATCGAGACATGGTAAGTTATTTTCCTCCGCTTGTCTAGAAGGTATGGCTTTGTAGTACTACAAATAGCTCTAGCTGCCGTTGATCACCCCCGGGCCACCGCACAATAAATACAGAGAGCTAATCTGTGAGAGGAGGCTGCTGCTGGAGATTAGGAGAAGGATAACACCCATTTATGTGCAGGATTTAAATGTTGGACCATCAGCAATTAATGAAAAAAGGGAACGCGTCCAAGTGTGATGACCCGGAGGGAAACTGTAATAAAAAGTGAAAAAAGATGCGGATGTGACACACAAAAGCAACACGAGCAGGCCCACACCCGCTTGTATGTGTTTTAATAAACGTACAGCAAGATATGTGTTTCGAAGTTTGGTAATAATGCACAGATATTAAACACTTGTTGGTAGGAGCCCGGAACGACGTCTACAGCGAACGTCACCATCAGATACACAATAAGAAAAGGCTGAAACACAGGGAGGCGCGTGCACTCAGGTCCCCTTACGCACACACACAAATCTGACGTCTTTTGTGTTCCTAACAGTCCTTTTGCAGGGAAAAAAGCCCCCCGAAAACAGCAGGATGCGATCAATTAACTTTTGCCCAAATAATTCAGGCTTTTCATCGTTTCAAATGTGGTGGTTTGCCTGTGGGTGTCCCAGTCCTTTGTGAGACGAAAGAGAGGGATTTTTGTATATGAGCACAGCCGTCCCTGCGTGTGTGTGCGTGTGTGTGTGCGTACGCACGTGTGCTAGTTCTTCAGCGGAAACAGGGTCGATGATAGTGTAGAGCTGGTGTTGAACTGCGTCCAGAGATAATTATTGTGGAGGGGGGTGTGTGTGAGCCGGTTGAACCATTTAATCACAGTACAGGGGGTTCAATCAGTGGAGCAATTAATGCCCATACCTCATTTTCTATAGAAACACGTTATCCTCGTCCTCAGTATTTATCCCGCAGTTATGGAGAGTACTTCTTTTCAATTTTTTGGCCAGCAAAGCTCAACTTTGTGGGCAACATTTCCTCTCTAGAGAATGCTGCCCACACCCTCTTGAGGTTTTAGTTTAGTGTGTTGAACATAAATGTGTGTGCATTTATATTCCCAATTAATGTTTGACAATAGCACCTATTGTTGTAGCAATCACTAAGTTCCAGTGCTCTATTAATGTAACGCGCCGTTCGGCTGTGCCACGTCCTCGCTAAAACATAGACACAATTAGGAGCATTTGTAAACGATAAGAGAATTAAAAGTGAGCGTCTTACTGTGTCTCTCTTTGTGCCTTTCCTTTTGTGTTCCTCTGAAGACTTTTCAATCCCTTATAAAGCCATTTCATCCACAAGCTTTGTGTCCAGTAAGGTACTGCATCCCCCTTGTAAACGGCTTCTGATGGATCCTTCAAGCTAAAATGTTTTTGTTTTTTTTTGTTTCACACCATGGCCCTTCCATGCCCCTTCCTGAGTGCCATTAGCACTCATTTAGCAGATTTTATTATGATATTTTCTGTGTTCTTTTTTCTTTTATGGGGGCACAAAAAAGTGAATTAATCAATATAAAAAACTATATTTGCACATCCCAAAGAGGTCTTGAGCCCCAAAATTAGACAAGTCAAAGCTGGAGAACAAACCATAGGGTCGGAAACATCCGAATCACGAGGAAGAAGTTGGATTTCTAGCGATAGAAATGTCCCATTACTAGTGTCTACTTACCTTCTCATTGTCCTGGTTTAGAAAATGTGACAGCCCTTAGTGTGTGTTTGTGTGTATGCGTGTGTTTGTGTCTGTATGTGTTCCCCTTTCCCGTAGAGAGAGGGAGATAGGAAGAGGTGGAGAAAAATATAGAGTCCTAAATTTATGTGTCCTATTTTCCAACCCTGTTGGTCTCAATTTACCCTGGCCATTTAACTCACTCTATAAGTTTCGCTTCTACACCTCGCCCTCCCTGAACGGCCTCACTTTCACCCTCTCCATCTCACCGCCTTTTTTTCTTTTCTGTCGCTGTTGCTCGACTTGGGACTCCGCAGCACGCACATTACGACCACACCATTCTTCACAATCCTGTAAAACTCTAACCTTCATTGGGCTTGAGCATTTTTCAGATGTATTACATTTGTTTCAAGAGGAAGGATTCGACTCAGTTGATGCCGAAAAGTAAAAAACGGTGAAAAAATGCCACTCAGACACTTGCAACATATTTTTGAAAGCTGAATTTCAGAGATGTAATCAATGAAATGAATCAAAATGGCGATGTACAAAGTGTGTTGAAGAGTGCAGAAGAACAAAGATCATTATAAAAAATGGCCTTCAGGATGCATTTTTTGCAAAAGACCTGCTGTTAGAATTAGCTGTTTTTTTTCCTTTTGTTTTCCGGTCCGCTTTTTCGAACGTTTTCCCTCCTTTTGCGAAGGTTTGGTTCACCCTGTGGCGGCTCGTAGGAGGCAGACGGATACATTTACGGCAGACTTAAAGTTGTTAATCCATACTCCTCGCTACTTGTCCTTGGTGCCTTCTCCACCACCTACACATTCCGCTCTCTCCGGTTCCATTTCTGTGTTTCTCTGCTCAGATACACGTAAAGGTTAGCCGAGTTTAGCAGAATCTACATGGAGTACATGCTTTACTTAAATTATTCTCTCTTCCTCCTTTCCGTTTATTCTCCCATGGCGTCTTTCTTTACACAGCTAGACCTAGCTTTTACCATTTTACCCAATGTAACCATCACCGCCATCCCTACATAGGCTCTCCTCTTCCTCCTTTTCTCTCCCTTCACCAATCGCCATCCCTTGCTTAATTCCCTCAAGGACCCAATACCAACCTTTAACAGGAACTCTTATTAGCCCTATAATTGCCTGTCCCTACACCGATCATCTACCTTTGCATATAGGCTGCAATGAGTCCGTTTTTTCTGAAAAAAAACAAACAAAATAGAAAAAGAAAGTGCAAGTAAAGGACAAAAGCTGAAATCGAGATGTAGAAAACTCGCTGTCCCGGGCCGTCCTCTCCTTTGACATTTAGCTCAAACATTTCCCCCCCAACTATTTCCGTGGGTCCACCTTTAAGCCTCCGCCACTCGCGTCTCTGTTGACGGGTGGCAAGAGAGCTGTTAGCAAACAGTGACAGATTCAGCCTCAACAACACCCACTGTGTTCCTGTGAGCAAACAGTCGGGTGAGATTTCACTGCATCCTCACTGTACGCAAGTTCTCAATCACAGAGTAGCCAACCCGCTTGTTGTCCTTTGACTTCATCGGTCCAGTCATTGTGAATGTGGGAGATCGGCTTTCTTTTTGTGTTTCTGTCTCATGTTTGTCAGAAATGATTGATATTGCCTTTTTTTTTTCTTTTGAGGTTTTTATCATTCCCACACAGAACACCATTATCGCTTATTACTTTTGAAATACTGTCGCGTAATACATACAAAACCTCTTGATTGTCAGCAAATGAAATGTTTTATCTGAGAGCTCCCACTCCTCTTCACCGTCTCCTCACGCTGCCGTCCCCTGCTTTATTTTTGGACCGTTTCTGAAATACGTTACAGCTGTCGACAATCTCCATATGGAAATGTTCGTGCACTTCTCAGGGAAAAAAAAACTCCCGACAGCTAAAGCGACTCCGTTCATCTCGCTACGACGCAGTTCTCTGCCTGAGAGACCCTGCATCCCGGCCTTTAAGTGGAGATTATTTTTCCCGCTCGCCTCCCACCTAAACAGTTTAGTAGACCAGTCATATTCGCCACATTTAAACTTTGTGTCTGCCTCTGTACAGGCGGATCTGCTGCTGAATACGACATCAAACAGGGGTGGGGGTGGATGGCGGCGGTGCTCGTGCGGTGGCGTTTATTGGTGGTGTGCAGATGGCGAGGTGCGGTTTGAGACAGGAGGATCACTCTGTGTGAGTCATGCTGCTCGTCTGCTGGTGTCAGGGCAGAGATCTTCCCCGTTTCCAGCAAGGCCGTCCCCAGAGCGAAAGGAGTCAGGACAGGTTTTTTTTTTTAACGCTGGGAGAATTCAGGGGATCGTGAAAAGGAAAATAAACAAGAAACACTGAAGAGATTAAGGCGGATAACCCATCCAGTCGTGCCACGGTGCCAGCAAGAGGCCGGGTGCTGCGTGGTCATCAGTCGGCGAGAATTCCTGTAAAGGTTTCTGCTGAAGGTTCTCAGACCTCGTGTCCAATTTCTCCCTTTTCTTCGTGCTTTCTTTTATTCAAGTTGTGGTGAAAATTGAAAAAATTGTGATGAGTAGGCGGCGTGAAAAGTAAAATGACATTAAAGAATTTGATTTTAAAAAACAAGTGTAGGAAAGACAGAGGGATGATGGGAGGATGTGTAAAGAAAGGAAGGAGGGAGAGGCGGGGATGTGGGCGAAAGAGTGCTTACTCAGTTGCTCACCGGTGCCGGGCCGAGCCGGCCCTCGTCCCGGTCGCCCGCTGCGACACGTGCACGGCGTCCACGCGCACACACACACCTGAAGACGCACACAGCTGCCTGTGCAACAGATGCTGACCCTCAGTATGAAAATGATTCAGTCTGGACTCTGTCTCTGACCCGGTGCGGTCACACACAGGCCGGCACGCCAACACTACTGCGAAGCTCCGACAGTTTAATCACTGAAATGTATACAAGAAAATCCAAACAGAAGCCGCAGGTGAACATTGTTCTTTTGTTTTAGACGGAGCGTGAATTAGAGATGGAATTCTTTGCTTGCATTTGGTATATTTGCAATTAAAAGACGAGTGGTTGACACCTCTTTGAAAATCAAGCGCCCCGTATTTGTAGATTGTTAGCAAGAAAATTGTTCCTTCAGTGTTAAAAAAACAAGACGAAGAAAAAAACCCAAACCAAAAACAAAACAGGATCTCTTTGTTCAACCCCATTCTGTCTTGTTCCGTCTCTATTCTTTTTAAAAATGTTTTTAGCTCAGCTGCTCAGGCGCTCTCCTCTCTTTCTCATGACATGTGAGCTGAGGCAAAATGAGCTCCTGTGATGAATGTAAATGTTGCCCCTCCCCTCCCTTGTTCTCCCAAATTACAGCAAACACCACCTCCTTTTAAGTCTCCACTATCTCTGCCTGTTTGCATTTGCCCACCGCCCGGCAGTTGGTCCTCGCACAGCGACGGACGGGCAACCTGCCCAGCCTCCAGCATCCATACAGACACGTTTAGAGAAAAGGCCACGCTGATCTGCTGTATGAATCAGATGTGACAACACGGAGGCACAAAAAACCTCCAGTGTGCACATTGTGTACCTTGAATAGACACACACATTACACTCATGGTAGCAGTTTATCAGGCACACACGTCCCTCTGCACATGGACATTTGGACAATGCAGATGGGATTTAACCGCCCTCAGTACTTTTGAATACACTGCTATTGGAAATTAAGTTGAAAACAATGCTTTAAAACATCTCAGAGGGAAATGGTACTGCTGCTGTATCAACTGTTATCAATTGCTTGCATTAGGGATAGATAACATTTACCGAAAGGGAACTACCAGCGGACAACATTAAGTGGAGCTCACAGCCAGCTGTTCAACATCTGGGGTGCAGAGAAGCTGTTCCCGCCGCTTTTGGTTCGTCCTTCAAAACGTCTTTTTTTATCTGCCAGGGATCTCACACGGCCCGTGATGATCAAGGAATGGTTTTAACGCGCCCCCCCTCTTTTCTCTTCATTTTGCCCCCGCTGTGCATCCTCCATATCTCCTCTTCAGCTCATGATTTGGGGTCCTACATCAGAGCTTTGGAAAGATCAGTTTTTGTTTTTTTATTTTTGAATTTCAACTCTCACATCTAGCAAAAATGATCACGTTGTTTGAAGTGAATCTCCTTGGGAAGTGAACGTGACCAAAGTTCATATTTTTGCATCTATTTATGGGAAAACGTTCCCTCCAAACCCCTCAATTTTCTTCCCCTTAATCACGCCCTATTGCTGTACTCCACTTAACCTGTAACTCTTTCGGCCATGGAAACAGCACGGATAATGGAGCTTATGACACATACATGTATGAGTTGACAACCTCCAGCACTTATTCTACTGTTGCAGTGCCAGCTGAGACAAATAGAGCTCGCAATGTGCCCTGCAGTGAGCGGCGTGCTACAGCTCTCAGGAGTTTGTCTCTATTTGCCTGCTTATCTTATTCTCACAGCTTCCACACCGTCCCATATCCTTAATGCACTGCTCCACCAGGCCCGCGATTATCACGGAACAATAAACCAATGTGACACAAAGGAAATTACAAATAATATCCTTTTACTTTATCTGCGGCCAGATGATTTAAATTGCCCCGAAAAATAAGGCTCGAACCAGGAAGTCATTAGACGTGAATAAATGTCTGAATTATACTTTTAGAAATGGGACCCCGGAGTCTGCGGCAGTATTCAAAAGCCTTGGCATGGTAGGGCGGTGCTTTGAGATAGCGTGCTAATATTTACTGATTTGGACTTGGCATGAGGCTTCCAAAATGCCAATTACACCAGAAGGCAGTTGAGTTTAAGGAATTTCACAATATGAAAATGTCAGGAAACCAACCAATACATTTCTATCCATTTGATTCTACCATTGAATAAGAATACCTCTAGCCCCTAGAACTTTTATAGTCTTGGACAATGCAGTTCTTGTGTCAGTGACCATGCGTTTATATCAAACATTTGTTGACACATAAAACCGAGTTGACGAAGTGTTCAACACTAATCCATTGAAGAAAAAAAAAAATTGGTGACTTGGAAAAATGACTTAGAATTTGTTTTTACACAATATCTCCATTAAGACGCTGCAAATATTTCTTTCTCCTTCTTCTTTCGCATTATCCCCATTATCATTGTCTCGAATTACATCATTACCAGTAAAACCTTTTACTCGTCATTTAATTATTTGCATTCATTCGTCTTTCGATCCCATATTTTCTACCCAACAGTCATTTGTACAAGCAAAGTCAAACTGGCTCGACAGACATTTATCAGCAGAAGACAGCGGGGTGTTGATGGGACTATCAAACAATGCAATATGCTAATAAACCCAACCACGTGTCAGAGGACATTAAATGGGCTTGTTCAACCATCCAGCATATAAACTGTGGTTTTACAGGAGCAGCTCATTAAGACATTTCTCATGTTTACTTTTCTTTTGGGGGGGTATTTATCTTCCACATAGAGAGAAACCATGCTTTTTGGACTTGAATTCAACAGCGATATTAGGAAGCATGTGTTATTAAACCCCCCCTGTAACAGAAAAGGGCTATCGGCTCTCGTGTGAACCGAGCTGTGCGTGGCACCGCGCAGGATCCAGCTGATTCTGCAACACTGCGGAGGGGAAGTTTTATCTGGGTAAGTGATGTTGGGAACAAAGAGAAGTGTTCAAAAATCCGAAGCACATTCTTTATCCTCCTGTGCGATCAGACCTCCCTCTTTGTGCAGCATAAATCATGTGACTGCACTAAACGCTGCAAGTCCGACCGGTTAAGATGAAATACTTTTCGATATGTATCATGGATGGCCGAAGAGATATCCACCATGATGAATAGGACGCACAAAGATTAAGGAGAAAATGTACGCTTTTCCAGGGATTAGGTTCCTTAAATTGTCCTTAAATTCCTGCTGTCAAAGTCCTTAATTGTTGATTCCGAGAAAAGAAAAAGAAAATCTTGTTGCTTGAGGAAAAAAAAGCTATAAGTCTATTTTTGTCTCGGCACTTAATGACAAATTGGTGACTAGATATGAACAAGGAAATAGTCACCCTATGTCATGAAAGCCAAAGATCACATTGTGGAAAAACTGTCTCACCCCCGAAATGTGTAATAACAACCGTATACATTGGTTGCCATGAGACTGTGGAAATCAGTAATTGATCTAAAGTGAACCACTTAAGGTGACTGTCTGTGCACGGCAGGTCGAGCAGTCTCATAAGGTCGTGATTGAACATTTATACCGGTGTTCATTCATAATGTCAGAAGTCCTGTGCTGGATTAGAATGGACAGTGAGAGTCTGGAGGGCTCATTAGCGGTAATCATGTATGAATGATATGTCAGAGTAGATTTTCCCTTTCGCTAACAGCCACTCTTAATTCAAACTTTAGAACATCAAAAGTGCACGCTCACTGTTAGTCGGCAAAACCAAAAGCTTTTCCAAACCTTGATTGTTTTAGTGGTCCCCTTCCCATTTAAAGTAGCGATGTGTCATCGAACACTCTTGAATTATAGCTAAAGTTTTATGAAGAAGTAACTCTAGTTACGTCTGGTTGGGATTGAGTCCCTTTAATGTTGTACCAACTGCATAATGTGTTATATGTGTTGAACATTTACTTGTTAGCATTTTCTGTCACTGCTGTTTAGTCAGTGTTTTGATCATTTGACCCATTAAAATCAGGCTATAGTTATAAAGAAAGCTATTCCAGTGTTTGAGCCAAGGTCATTGGGCAGGCATCCAAGGCTTAAGGGGTAGGCTGATCTGAGCGCCCAGCTGCCTCTGAGCACGAGCATCGCCCTTCTCAGTGTCCCACCCTGCAGGAGTTCCTGAGACGGGGAAGATTATTGGCGATCAGACCCCTCTCCCCGAGAAGTCCTCTTTCTGATGCGGTACCAGCGTTTGCGGGCATGATGGATGAAGTTGTGAAACCCCGAGCTCAAAAAGAAATTTACACGAACGCCGTAAACTCTCATCTCCCCCCAAAGAGCTTACACAGCAAAGCTATAGTGTCCTGCAAAAAATGCCCAAGCTGCATCTTTTCACGTCAAAAAAACACGCGGGTCCTTCGGATATGGAGCTGCTCTCTGTTAAATGGCTGTTAATCGGCACCAGAGTCGTTCATCTCTCCTGAAGGAAAAAGCTAAATGGTGAGACTTTTGGATTAGCCAGCCGTCCTCACCACAAGAGCTAACGTTGCATATTTTTTAGCTTTCAGGAAGACTTCAGGATCATTCCTCCAAGAAAATGCCCGTACCATCTTTTATCGTAGACTGTTTTAATCAGTTTCTGAACTACTTGAAATGACTCTGTAACGCATTTCTCTCTTTTTTCGTGAACTGTGATTTACATTGTCACATTTCTACCAGAATATCTGACTCTCTAAGTCAGAGTTGCTCTATCCGTCACCCCTTTAGTTTCATTACTTGAACACAGTGGTTGCTGAAGCTGCTTGTGAAGGTTTTATAGTACAAACATGCAGATAAAGTAAACCTTTACTCCTAAATCAGAATACGGGCTCTGGGTTTTCCACCATAGACGGGTAGAGGACAAAATATTTATGTTCATATAACAGTCGGCTAAGGCTTTACAGTGGACGGATTTCATTTCAGAATACTCTCGTAAATGACTGCAACCTCCTGACATGGTTTATATTCATGCCATTACTTTAAAAGCACTTACCCTGTTTCTGTTGTTTGTTTAATTTCAGAATGTATTTTTGTTTCAAATGTTTGATCGTTTTTATTTAGCAAAGAGGAAGAAAAGACATTTATTCTACCACCACACACAGCAGATTATGAACAAGTTCTGTTTGGCTGCCTGGGCCCTGCCGTGGAAACTGGGTTACTTTCTCTGATATACCCAGGAGCAAAGTGGAGACGGAGCAAGATGCCTCCTGCCTACAGTTATAGCAACATGCTGCCTCGCAACCGAACTTGGACAGTTAGGGACTTCAGCATCCATCAGCAGATCGTGCTAATTTCTCTACTTCTTTAAGTTGTAATTTCCTTAAGCGGACATCCTGTTGAGGGATTGTAGGAGGCCTTCTCTGAAAAGACAAAAACGCCACTCGTTGATTGGCAGCCTTTGCTTTAAATGAATAACAGTTTCCTGTCAACCATTTATTCCTGACAATACTATCAAGATGGTTCAGCACATCACTGTATAACGGACCATGGATAGGGAGAGTAGAAATGGTCCTCCCTTGTTGGTGATCTGTGACCATATATCTTTCATTCTTTCTTCTTTTCGGAAGGCAACCCATTGAAGGGCCTTTGTGCCGTTTCCAATCACTCAGCAGTGCAGACTGTGGAGGCTGCTCCCCCAGAACTTCTTGTTGGTGTGGCTGTGTGGCTCGAAGCGTGAAACTATTTGACGCTCGGCTTCTATAGGAGCCCGAGCAAGACTGATTGCAGGTGTGAGGCAGATTAGTGTATGTCTGCATTTGTTCAAACTCCTGTGTGGGCAGTGGGGAAGTGGCATCAGTACGTGTGGTGAGTTGTGAGTTGAATGGGGGGGGGGGGGTTGAGTGCTGTGTGGGTGGGCGGGTACGTGCGTGTGCGTGTGTGTATCTCTTGAGTGCTTGTGAGTGTTAGTGTGGTAGAATGTATAAACGCCGGAGACTGTGTTTTTGTGTGTGGCATTGTGTTTTCGCTCCGTGTGCTTCATACAAGTGGCAAGTGGCATTCTCTCTCTGTTCCCCGACTAATGGCATCCTTAGCGGGGCTGTTACGATGGCAACCACGTTGCCACGGAAACGCAGCCCGTCTCTGTGAATTAGAAGTCTTTGGCTCCCTCTCTTAGCCTCTCTCAACCCTCCCTGTCCCCAGTCCCTTCCCTCATTGCTCCCTCTTTTTGTCTCTTCATCTCCGTTTCTCCTCTTGACCCGACTCCCCCAAAACCTGACGAAGCACAAGCCTGACGCTTGAAAAATGGACCCGCGTGTGCACGATAGAGGCAAGAGGCTTTGACAGACAAGGGAGGAAGGGGAGGAGAGGAGGATGGAATTGTTGCGCGAGGTAAAAGAGAACCTCAGAGTGTGAGGGAAAGGTGGGTGGAGGAGCAGGCAGAGTCATGGGTGGAGGAATCAGAAGAGTTGAAGCGCCGTGAGCGTTCATTTGAAAGAATGAGGAGCACTCGAGCCGTCCAACACATGCAGGCCGAAGCTCTGCCGTGCCGGGGAGAGGCCAGATGTGAACACAATCCAGGGACAGTGCTAAACCGGTGTGCATCACAAATGCATGGCTTCAGGGAAGAAGAGGACGGGTGCTGGAGCAGCCTCGTCTGCAGACTTTTCACCGACTGACAGACATCCCGAAACACAAAATTCAACAAAGAAAGAGCCAGGACCGACTTAACATTGTGCTTCCTTTTAGCATCCTCGTATGCGTTTATTTCCTTAAATTTCCCGAACGGCAGCAAGAAAACAAAAAAGTCCCAAATATCCAGCATTATTTAACATTTTGCCATCTCTCAAATTTAAAAGACCCAAACTCCGGTGGAAAGAATGAAGCGGTTATCTTAGAGGGCCTCGTCAGAATGGAGAATTGAGGAGGGAAGTTTGTGTTCCTTTTTCCAAAGATGGAGAGAATAAAAAATAGGGTGTGAAAACGCAGGGAGAGTCTATATGGAAGGGAGAAACCGAGTGAGAGAGAGTGGGATTGATTATGTTCCCTTAAGTGCTTTTGCCGTTATTGGAACTGTCTTCCCAAACTGGGCATTTTGAATTAACATCACGGGGAGAGTGATCGAGAAGGGTGAAGAACGGAGATGCAGGACAAGGGAGAGATAGAAGGATTGAGTGGGGAAAGGAAGCGGAAGAGTACAAGAGAGAGTGTGAAGGAGGAGGTCTGGAGGACCGAGAGATTGAATAACTGGGTTTAGAAGTAGGACAGAGTAAGAAATAGCATGGAACAAAGGTAGAGAAGAATCAAGATGAGCAAAAACCTGTGAACAAAGAAATAAAATCAATGCACTCTGCTTAAACTAGCTCCATACCGTATAATAATCAGTTCTGAGGATGATGATACCAATCTAGTCTGAAGCTTATAAATTAAAAATGTCTGCTGTGTGTCCCTCTCCTTCCATCTCCCCCTCTAAAACCTGTCCTCTGACCGAAGCGGAGTGACCTCTGCACTGTCGACAGAACAGTTGCAAATAAAGCAAACACTAAGTCACGCTTTGCGCCACACGTGGAGTGTATCGCTGTGAGAAGGGCAAGGTGGCCTGATGGAAATGAAATGCCAGTGATAGAGCACCTGCCTCTTTAGCCTAATGAGAATCCTGGTCAGGTGGCGATTTAATATCACTGAGAAGAAAGTGGCAGAGGTAGAGTCTGGATGCAGGACAGGGATTTTTCAGCTATTTTGGATTATGGGTCCCCTGGTGATAAGAAGTCTAGTTAATCTCCGATTTCCCTAAAACACAGGAACATTGATTCGCTCTCAATAATGATAAAAAAAAGAAACTTGAAGTAATACATGGGATACATTCTGGGGGCCACAGTCGGAAACCATACCTCTTTGTGATCAGTGGTGCTGTAAAAGTATACCCAGAAATACACAAGTGAAGCTTGGTTATTAAAGAGTAGAAGTAAAAAAAACAACAACATAGTCATGTAGTAATATGTGCTATCGCCATGTCCCAGCTGGCCAGTTTCTGTGTTATTAAGCCTAAAAATATCATGCCGTTTTTTTCCCCTTTTTGGCTAGTGCACCTGCAGTTTGGACACAGATGTTTTGGCCTCTTTGAAGCTTTCAGAATTGCCGGATGATGCATTAAAAACTGAAATATCAAAGAGCACATTGTTTATAGTTAAATGCTGCTTTTAGAAATGGAGGATAATGTGACTTTGATGCTAAAAAAAAAAGGCTTTTTAAAAAAACTTTTTTTTTTGTTGCCCACTTTTGCAGCCCTCCAACCCCCTGCTTTTACTTGTTTCCTCCAACAATGCACCTGATGCTGCTTGCACGTCCTTTCGCACGCTTTTTGGATTAAATACATCAGCGTTTTCTACTTGAAATCAAAGTGTTAATATAAAGCTGTTTGCTAAATGATCCTCTTAGTGCTCCACAATTATGTATGCTTTGTATAAAGTTGACTGCACTAATACATCAGGCAGCTCGAATGTTTTTGCGTTCGTCCAATCCTGGTGGAACGAGTATGTCGAAGCTTCTCTGTCGCCTTGTTTAGCAGACCGAAGCCCGGATCGCCCGCTCAGTGTCTGGAGCTACTCCACTTACCGTCAGGCAGTAATTGTGCGATGCATTATGTCTGCTTTCAGAGTTCATACCCCGAACACATTCTCTGAGGTGAGGTAACTCGTCAGTGCACAGCACACCCCCCCCCCCCTCACAGTGCGGCACTGTACCTCCGATTCCTGCTCCGAGATTTGTCTGGAGCGTGTGGCCGCCCACCTGTTTCAGGATAATTCACGATGTAGGTGTCGCTTAATGTGCCCAACCTGTATTTCACTTTAATAGATGCGCAACAAACAAGATTTCGCCATAGGTCTTCTTTCTAATGTATTGTAGGGAGAAAAAAATCTAATGCAGTGGCTGAGTTCTGGCATTTAAGTCCGCGTGCACGCTCATGTACCAAATTTTAAAAATGATAGTGATTTAATTAGATTTCTGATTTTTTTTTTGACTGGATAAAAGGGAATCCTTAAGCAGCCATAGAGGACTGAGGAGGGTAATAGGATGGATAGATGGTAAAAATGAAAAGTCGCATAGTTTAGTAGCCATTGAAAAAGGGAGCATTTAAGGTATCCATCCATCCGTATATTATCGGAACCACTTATTCCCTCTAATGGGGTCGCGGGGGGACTGGAGCCTATCCCAGTAGTCAGTGGGAGAGAGGCGAGGTCACCCTGGAAGGTTCCGCCTGTCCATCACAGGGCCACACAGAGACACACAAGGACAAACAACCACTCACACTCACTTATGAGGGCAATTTAGAATGTCCAATCAACCTAACATGCAGGTTTTTGGACGGTGGGAGGAAGCCGGAGAACCCGGAGAGAACCCACAGACACAGGGAGAACACACAAGACGCATTTAACGTATTTCTAAAAAAAGATGCAACACGATATGTTGCTGTCTTCTTTCATTTCTTTTGATTTTCTGATGGAAGATATGTCAGAGTTGATATATCCAGAACAAAGAGCATCAAAGCCTTTGTCAGTGATATAGGATTGTGCGTCTGTGTGTACGCATGAGATGTGGAGTCGAAAGCACCGGCTCCAGATGCAAAATCCAACTTGTGCTCCGAGGCACAGCATGCAAGGAAGTAAGGAGAGAGGGCACAGATATGGCTGCCAAAACTGGCCCTAATGCCTCCACTGGCTGGCACACTGGTTCAGCTGGTGTGTCCCGCACGCACAGCTGTAAACTTTTTCTTTTTTGCGGCACCGAATTCCTAAATGTGCTCTTTCCTGGTGAGATAGCTAAAGCGAGGAAGAAACAGTCCCTCACCCCCCCACATGCTGTGTGTGTTCAGTGGCTGCGGTTGCAACTAACTGTCAGGCGGTGAGGAGGGAGGGAGGGAGGGAGGAGAGGAGAGGAGAGGAGAGGAGAGGAGAGGAGAGGAGAGGAGAGGAGAGGAGAGGAGAGGAGAGGAGAGGGGGTGGGAACTTGCTGTGAATCATAAGCAGCCCGGATGGATGTTGAGAAATACATCAGAGATGTTAATGCTCATGAAATCACAGGTAAAGGACTAATGGGTCACTTTACGGGGGGCTTTGTAGGCTCCCTCTGTTCTCTGGAAGCCCAGCTGTATGTCTGATCTTGGGCAGAGATGCTTTGGCTGAAAGGTTTTAACCACTGTTATTCCGCTAGATCAAATCCTCCCTCTGAAAGTCATTAATGTGCTCACAGGCTCTTTGGAAATCTGACTTTTTCTTTTTTTCGTCTCCAGAAATCTTTTTGTTACATGCAATTGTATTGATCAAAGTATTCCCTGAGTGTGTATTCTCGTGTCAATTTGAAAATGATATTAATGTATAGTTGATAAGCAGGAGGGTATAAATCAAGTCAAACCACAGATTTATGTTTGTACACATATAGAGCATCATGATATCCTCTTCTTTAACCTCATAGATAAGTTCATTCAAGAGAATATTCACCTTGAAATTATTGTTTCATGTATAAACATATATATGTATATACTTGAAATATATACATGCACATGCACATCTGTTAAAACGTGTTCACTATGAGTGATTTTTATTTTAAAAAAGGGACAGAAATGAGGAAGATATACTGCACAAAGTTCTATTATTTATGTGAAAAGCAGAAGATTTTAATGGAGAACTCGGTCTTGACTTTGGTCTTGACTTGCTTTGTGGAAGAGGCATTCTTCCTGACACGCATACCTCAGCCTGGTGTCCCGTGACTGATCTTTCTCAGAAAAAGCATGTAGTATTTATGTTTAGTCAGAATTTTTGAAATAATGTAACAGGGCACAGTCTACAGTTAGAGACTGTGTTGTTCAGCAGTTCTAACCCTGAGGATGTATTTCCAGTGGGCAAAGAACTTCTAACTTCTAAACTTATCTCTTTGCTGATGGGAACAAAGTAAAAAAGTCCTTATATATACTGCTTCAACCCCCTCCTGCCCTGTGATAAAGCATTTATTACCCTGATAAAGAGGGAAATGTAATCACCAGTGAGATCTCTATGGCAGTAGAGACCTGTCGTGTATTCTGTTAGTCTTCTTTTGCCATGACCTGATGTACTGACTGCACATCTTTCATAAGACTCCATTGTGCAAAGGGACTGTTTAGTGTTGAATTAACAGCGTTATGTTTTCAACCTGTCAAGAATGGAAGATGTAGTTGTGTAACAAATAGGTCTGGATAAAAAAGTAGAAAGCAAATATCAGCACGCACACATCCCAGTCGTAGCGGCTCTGGAGGATTACCTGCTTTGTTCCGACAGGGGCTCAGTCGCTCATTGTTTGGAGTTATGACTTGGTGTTGGTTGGGTGATATCAACAAGAAGTGCAAGCAAATGCCTCCGGACTCCTCTGAAGCCTCTCCAGAGGATCTCTTTAAAATGTTAATGGCATACACTAAAGCGACTCAGGATCAAAAGTCATAAGCACGAACCCTCTATTTTTCTGTACAAAGCTTTAAAACTCAAATGATGCTCTTTACCTCAGAAACAAAGCCAACAAAGAAAAACATTGGACAAGTTTTTTTCTTTCTTTTTACCCTCAGTTCAGAGGTTTAAAGGTGAACATTACCGGCTTGACAGACGGGCCCTGCTGAGAATTCCCTCTCACTGTTGGACAGGCAGAGCACCGGCACAGCAAAAAAAAAAGCTCTTTCATTCTCAGACCTGCCTCCCCTGTTCCACATTCATGTTCTATAGCAAAATACTCAACAGGCTTGACGTACTTATGTGGTTTTCGTACGGTGCGCTGAACCTTTTCTCCCCGCTCCCCTCATTATCTCGGCCCGCTCCTTCTTTTAATTTCACGTGGCTCTTTGGAAACGGCGTGTCCAGCCGTGCGAAATCTGTTGATCGATCGTGACACTGATTGTGCGCCGCTGTTGCAGGGCGGCGGTGATGACAAAGAGGGTCATATGAGCCAAGGCGATGGTGGGGGGGGGGACTGGACTGTTGTTAGGAGGGAGACGACACGTGAGCAAGGCTGTTCACATGCAAAAGATAGTTTGAAGAAGAAGGAGAGGGAAGATACGGGATGAAAGAGAGAAGGGGGCACGTGCATGAGAGTCAGGAAGGGAGGAATATAGTGGGTGCGCAGGGCTGGGAAAGTGAATGAAATATTTGTAATTGCCAAGCTGAAGGTTGCCGGTTGCTGGTTTAATGGCTTGATGACTCTAATGGACCTTTGTGTGCCATTTAGAAATGGTTGTGGTTAAAAAGCTTTGGCAGCTACAGAGAACTGCTGTCACGGCAGCACGGAAGGGAAGAGGGAAGACGGGCTGCGTGCTTCATGAAGTGTTTTATAGGCGGACACAAGAATTTCAAACGTGAGAATAAAGAATAGAATTTATTTTCTTTGAATTAAGACGAGTCTCGCCTGGCTTATGGAATTATCTGCGTCTGATATTAGGCGTTTGATTATTAAACAAGAAAAAAAGAAAGACAGAAACCAAACTGCCTGTTTTGGTCTATGTTTAGACAATGCTTACATCATGTTAGCAAACCACTGAGCATTAGCTTCCATTTCATTACTTGATATAATATTCCGCATTTTCAAAAAACAAAGTTTAAGCCTGTATGGTACCGGGCAACCATTACAAAGCCGGATTTTTTGACTCACAAGAAACCGGCCATTAACATTAACATGCCATTAACATGGCAGAAGGCATTTTCCCTCTTTTGTCTGCCAGTGCAGAAGCAAGTCTCCCTCAAGAATGCTGAGTGCGGCATGAATAAAAAACTCAAGTGACACTCTGTGACTAAAACTAAATTCAATATAAATGTCGCTCTTGGAGTAGAACTGTCGTCGCCATTGGGCTGAAGGCGGTAACACGCAGATGTGAGCCTCACTGAACGGTGGGGCTTTGCAATCCTGCCTCGGCATTATGTCCGCAGACTGGTGATGAGAATAAGTCAAGTCAATTACACCAGCCCATCTTGTATAGCGAGCCAGGCTCACACATCTACAACAGCAGGCCATCATTTCTGCTCAGACTGAGAGTCTCCAGCCAGAGACTCTGCGGACCCCGGCACCGGATTAAACAGATGACACAGCACTCTGTTTTGTGCTAACATGACTCCTCATGTGAGCGCCCCTCAATCAGTGGATTTATTAGACTATTGCATTGAACATTATGGAGGGCCAAACACAGCAGACAAAGTTAGATCTGCAATCTGCAAGAGGTCCTACGACAGATAGAACCGAAATATATTGAATTAGCTAAGTAGCCAAGCTAATTAATCAAACTCACGTAGCATCCCTGTCGGTTAGTCGTGAGCTACACAGAGCCACTGTAAAGCTGAGGGCGGTGCCTGTCAACAATTAGCCTACGAAGAGGTTAAGAAATGGGATGGATGAGTATATGAAATAATATATTATCTAGGCTAAGAAGAAACAAAGAATCAAAAATGAAATTGTAGATTTTTTTTTGTTCATCTCCGCATATTGCACTTCCATGCTAACGTGGGAGGATCTGCACCAGCTCGGTTGCACAACATGATCAATATAATCTTCTACGGGCGATTCCGTCTTCAAATGTTGCCGTTACTGCTGTAAAACTTCAGAGAAGAAGTACTCCAAATTGAGCTGTGGGCGGAATATTTTCTCAGTCTTCCTTTTATTTGTTCGAGGGCAAAGATCTGCACCGTTTAATTAAACATACTGTGTATTGAAAGAGGACATATATGCACCAAGTTAGGGAAGAAAAGTTGTCGGGAGCTCCAGCTATCCATTTTGACTTTTGCCACGAAAGAAAAAACAACGAGGTCTCATTCTTTCCTTTTGGAAATCTTAACCGCAGGATAAGAGATTCACTAAGTGGTGATTAAGTCTGGTAAGTATGTGAGGAAGTAGCCTTCTGTTTTTCCTGAGGCAAAAAAGCCACCCTCATGCATCCTACTAGCACTCCCTGCTCCTTTGCCCTATTTAAATTCACTGGCTCCATTTTCTTTGACTGCCTACAACACACAAATGTGGGCGTTTACACACACACACACACACACACACACACACACGCAAGTAGAAAAAGGTACACCGAGAAGAGATCTGATGGTGACATAATCATAGAGCGGCTCTCCATGTCAGCGTCTTGCTGTAGGAGACCTTTAAAAAGGAGGGCGTTACGGTGGCATTCTGAGGGCAAAAGGGTTTCATCCACTTGTGCCAGGCCAGGGAAGGAAGACCGGAACAAATGCCCCGGGAAAAGAGAAGCACACAGATTGGCTTATTGTCTTAGCCCGTCTTCAAACACGTTCTGTTTTTGGAGACGCTCCATTATCCACGGTCACGCCAATAAAACAGATTTGAATTCTAATTGCAATCAGAAGTGGATGTAAGCGGCCTCCGCTGGGGGATCCGCACAGAGAGAGGGTGGTCCGTGTGAGTCAGAGACCAGAGATGAACACGTAAACCTTCCTCGGTTTCTCTCTTTAGCAAGTGGCCCTTAGTCGTTCTCCCTCATCGCTCCAGTGTAGCGGACCATCTGTCATGGCCGTCGGGGGGGCGCGGGGGGGCCTTAACCTCCTCACCCCCTGCTTCCAGAGGTGGCCGAGTCCGGGACTCCAGGCTTCTTCTCCCGTGTATGCTTGTTTAATCACTGCGGATGAGAGTACCGGCTAAATGCCTGATTAGTTACTTTAATATGTGAATGGAAAATTCAGGGGACGGAGGGAAAGCAGATGAAATTCAATAATGCTTTATTAATCCCCGAAGGGAAATGATATTGATGCTGTATTACTTGTAATTAAACATAGGCTTTCGGGAGCTGACAAACATGTCGAACTTCAGAAGAAATGAATGTGTCGTAGAAATCCTGATATATTTAATGGTGATGTTGCATCTTTGGATTGCAAATCTCTGCCTCGGTCCTTTGATTCTCTTCCTTAACTAATATTTTCAGTAGGGGGAAAAAAAAACCCTTTCAACTTTTTCACAATTTTTTTGTTCCTGCGTCGCATGCTAGACATCTCCTCTTCTGCTCGTGTTGGTTTAAGGTCTTTTGGAAAGCTTATGCGCAACCACAATTATGCATCAAATGTACGCAGTTTACATCTGCATTTCTGCATTTCTGCATTTAGTGGATGCTTTTATCCAAAGTGAGTTACAAGGATATAAGACAATCAAGTACATTTCTAGAGATGCCAGCAAAAGTCCTTCAGGCAACACAGCATCCAAACCAGAACATTTTTTTTTTCAAAAACCTGTTTTTTGTTGTTCAAAAGAAAAAGCTCAGCATAAAAAAAAGAGAACAAATCAAATAAATGAAACAGAAAGGAGATATAATGGAGGCAGCCATTGCTTTGGAAGGAGATAGAGAGGCAGTGTCGCCACTGACAGTCACTTTGAGGAAGCCCTCATCCGGTTGTCAGGTAAAGTGCACTGAAGCACATATCGCTTCTCCTCTTTCTCGCTTTTGCTTTCCCCTCTCAGTTCTCCTCCGATCTTTCCCCCTCCTCCCTCTTTTCACTCTGAGGATGCTCCACCCGTTTCCACAGGTGGAAGACGATCACAAGGATAAATGGTGAGGCGAGCCCTCGCCATATTGCCTCAGCACGTATGAATGTGTTGTGGATAAACTAGAATGGGAGGTCGGGAGAGTTATATAAAGAAAAGCGAAAAAGCCCGATAGACGGGGGGGGCCGGTCGAGAATGGGTTCACGTGCGTCTGAGCCAGTGTGTGCGGCAGAATTTGTTTGTCCTAGTGTGAAGTGGTGAGAAACAGCCCCAGCAAGATGATGGCTCTGTGCCCTGCCACTGACAGCACAGCTCAGGTGCAGCCTGGGGTGCGTGATGGATGGAGAGTGGGAACGAGGAAAAGATGGAATAAGGAAGGGAGCAACAGAAGGGGTAGCATAGAGGGACTTAAGCCGAAATGGCCAAGTCAAGGAGGAGGGAGAGAGACCCAGAGATAGTGTAAGAGGTGGAATGAAAAGGAGCAAAGATGACATTAGAATAAGGATATGGGGATAGATGAGGAGCTGTGAGTTGAATGCCAGCCAGAGCAGGAGATTGAAATCGGAGAAAAAGGACGGGGGTTGAAGAGATAGCAGTGGACCAAAGCAGAGATTGGAAAGAGAAAAATGTATTAATAGCAACCTTCATCTGAGTCTTACTCACCACCTCGCCACACTCTAGCCTTCCCGCTGCGTGTCTCTGTCTCTTACCTGCCCTGCTAAGCCCAGCATCACCTCTCCCTTCCTCCCTTTTGCTTGGAGCATAGAAAGGGAAGAAATATGTCTGGCTACAGAGGCATGCTTGCCTCCCCTTCCTCCCCAGACCACATTTACAGCCGCCCGGGGACGCTGTGGTGACCCTCTATTTCTTCGCTGTCCATGCTTCGGTTTGCAGCCCTGCAACTTCTTCTCCCTCTGTGCAAATGAACCTTTTTAAATGCCCCTGTGGGAGATTTAGATTGGAAAACAAGACAACTGAAAAAGCAGGAGGCGTCAAACAACCCAACCCAAAATATTAGCTTTGCAGGGCTTAGCTTATGTCGAAAATGCAGCAAACAAGTTTAAGAGGAAAAAATACTTTTGCCGTCTTCTTTGTGGTCTGATTTGTTTTCGTTTTCTTTTTTGCTCTATTTTTTTTTGTGTTGCATGAATAAATATGAGTCATGTCGGCTTTACTCTGACTGGGAGGCAGCTCTTTCTGTCACTAACGCCTGTGAACACCTGTGCATCATTGTCATCGCAAACTTTTATTTGTACAAGTTTTGACAATTTGGAGAGACTGAAAGCCTCATCACGCTCTTGACATTTACTCAATCAGCTGGATTTTGGGATGTGTTTTTTTTTTTAGTTGCTACATTGTACACTTAGCTTTTTAAACTTCTCCTTTGTTAAAAATAAAATGTATTGGTGCTTTCACTACCTTTTTTTAAAAAAAGAGAAGGAAAGACCCCCAATGGTCGCCCTTCTCTCTGCAGGTTGTACGGCTAGGTCACTCAGCTGCTAAGAGGAGATAAATCTAAGGCACATTTGTTTTAAAAAAAAAGGTGGAAAAGTATTTGTGGACTGATTAAATCAAAACCAACAACTCTTTTTTGTCACTTACTAACTCAAGGGAGTCTGATGCCCAAAAAGCATCACTGGTGGGTTGGCAGGGCTTCCTGATCTAGTAAAGGAAAGTCAAAAGACTTGTCTCTATGGAAACTGGAGAACATATTTTCTTTATAAAATAAAAAAATAAAATAGAATAAATAAAAATATATATATTATTGTACATTGAACAAAAGATGTTTATCAAACACAAAACAGGTACAGTTAATACCTAAATTCAATCCAGATCTTTGAGGGATTAAATTTAACCAAGTGCTACTAATGCACGATGAAGTGGTGCAATAATTGAAGAACAGCAGCCAAGATGAAAACTAAATATAAAAAAATGAGATGGAAAGAAGAAAACACAAGTAAAAGTGTTTTTTTGCATGTTAAAATCTCCTATTTTGGGAATGTGATACCTGTCGTCCTTCTTCCCTCTGACCTCCTCACATGATTTTTGTGGATAATCCAGCAATATGAGGGGATGTTTTCTGAATGATGGCAAAGGAGTCCCCCTGGAAGGGGCGAGGAATCTTGACCGAGTGCTGGTGTGTGACAAGTTGAATGCAAGATAGTGTTGCAAAAAACAAAGCACTTCTGTGAATAAGAATCTTGGGAGATAGGGAAACCATGCAAACCTCTCCCATAATAACTTCATGCTTTTTGATGATTTGTGACTTGCACCTGCGTCCTGTTTTTTTTATTTCCAAAATTCTGTTCTGTGCACAGCAGATGCACAGAGAACACAGTGACTTGTGATCAAGTAGTTCATCTCTTTACTTATCTGGAATATCCGGAAATCATCCGTAATCTGCCCAATTTCAACTGAATCCACTCAACTTCTATTAGCTGCCCAATCTCAGAAACCCTGCTAAGATCCTGACGGCATGTGCATATTTTGGGAGCCGACTCTTCCCTCCAGCCATCCTGTTTCGTGCCCTTTAGCCGAGCTTTGTGAGAAGCATTCACACAAAAGCCCTATGAAGAGATTTTTGCCATTATACAAGGACCAGGAGACAAACCAGAGCAGCGACATCAAGTCGCAAAGGCCCCTCAGTGGGTCCTCTGCTAAACTTAGCGCAGAAATGGGCCAGAGAGAAACACTCAGAGCATCTGCGATCCCGAGCGCTAAACGATATCAACTTCATTTCAGACGCCGTCTGCCTGAAATGACGTTTCCATGTTTTAGATCCCTGTAAGTAAGAGGTGGCTGTGACACGGAAGTCACCTCAAAAAATCTGAATCTTATGAGGGCAGATTTAGTCAAATGTCTTAATGAAGACATGCCCCTTTTTTCCCCTTTAATTAAGATTCCAAAAGTTCTCAAATAAGGTCACCGTTAATTAGATGACGGTCTGACAAATGTTCGGGCTAATTAAGCTTGTATGTGTTTGATTAAAGATAAGTAGGCTTCCTTGATCAGAGATGTGATGATGTGAAGTGGGAGAAGACAGAAGAAGATGGGATGGGGGGAGGGAGGGGGGGTAAGCAGGCACTTAATTTAGGTAGAGATAATAAATGTGTGTATACGTGTGTGTGTGTGTAAAGTGAAGGAGAGAGCATGTGAGGGGAAATGGGAGAGAAGAGGAGCACTAGTTATCAATATGTAATTTTGGAGCATGTGGTAGTGGTGACTTTGGCTCAGAGGCCTCATCAGAAATGAACACGCTTTCAAGCTTTTGTGTTTGTGTGTGTGTGTGTGTGTGTGTGTGCGCGTCCTGTTCGGCGTGCGTGCGAATGCCTGTGGCTGTTGCGAGTTCATATCTTCTTCCCACTGTCTTTCAGATTCACTACATTCAAGTGAAGGCCAGCTGTTCCCGTTTTCTCCTCACCTCCCACTCCAGCGCTCTCTTTTATCATCCCTCCATCCTCTTTTCCCCTCCGTCTCGGTCTCTTTTTCTCTCGCTTTCTCGCTCGCTGGCATCGCTCTCCATCAGGCAGTGCAGCAGCAGTCAATAGCAACACCCCCTCCGCTCAAGTTCAAAGGATCCTTTATAGGCAGGATAGAAATATGCATCGCCAAAAACCTCCCAGCAACAGACAATATCGGCTCTCTCCGTTTTATACCTCTCCATCTCGGCCTTTGTCTCTTTCATTTGCATACACGCTCTCACTCACCAGCCTCGTGGGTTCGGTGGCACAATGAGAGAATTAAAAGAGTTGTGAAAGCCCGGGACATCATCCGTTCTTAGGATGCAATTCACGCACATACTCTGCTTGAGTAAATCAGATCTATTCCTAAATGATAGGTCTGAAATGTGAAGTTTAATCCAATCTCTGCCTGCTTGTTGTAGTCGTGGCACTGTAAACACGAGGTGGCAGGAAGCAGGCAGCTCGCTCAGCAAAAAAATGGGGAAACTAAACCCCCATCTGTCCAAAGGTTAAGGATAAATCCCCCCTTCCTCCCCTGAAAACAGGTGCAACATGCTAAAGCTACACACTACATGAGCTACACCCAGGTTTTTTAAAGAGAACGGAGGCCAAGTCGTTTAAGTAGCGGTGAACTGGAATGTCACAAAAAAAATCCTGAAAATAGACTTTGAATAACTTAACCGTGATGTGTAAAACCCTAACCCTAACCCAATTAAATACAAACTGAAGACAACGTAATCACTGTCTTTTTCCAGCAAAAAAATAGCTCCATGTGCTCCATTTGATGCACATCCTCGGCTGTCTTTACAGCAACTTCATGTAAACGGCACAAAGACCCAAAACGTGTGCCCGCATGTTTACACGCGTGAAAAGCCGCTGTTGAAACGCGCACGGGTGTGCTGTGGTGTGCACGGGCGGTGCATATTCCGGAGCAAAGATTGGAAGCGGGTCTATTTCTTTTGCAGCCACTGATGTGCCCCTGTGTGTGTAATTGAAATACCTGAGTTATTGACTCTCCCTCCCTTTCAAGAGAAATAACTGCTCCAGGAGTGTGTGAGTAACCTCATTTGGAGGCTCTAGGGCACAGCAAGCATCCGTGGCTAGCCGCGGCCCTTCAGCCACTAAAAAGAAAACACGCACACACACACACACACACACACACACACACGAGAACATGCGCACACAAAATAACTTTGAACCCCACTTTGCTCAATACTGCACAAAACAGGACCCCAACAACACACACTCGAGTGCCTTAAAGGAGCTCCGTAAACACTAAATCACAGTCTTCATCACGCAGGCGTTTCCCGTAGAGGGGGACGCCGCCGTCCCCGCTCTGACAGCAGCGGTCCTCTGTGGTGGAGCAGCTCGGGCTTAGCCTTCTCCCTGCTTGTGTGGCTGGCCGACTGCCTGACAGGCGCACAGACGCACACCTCCACTGGCCCTGCTCCTTCCCCGGCTCCTGGCTCGCTGCCTCTCTCCCGCTCGCTCGCTCCACACAGGACCGCCGCCGTCTGCCAGCTCGGCCTGGCCTCTTCCATTCGCCCATTGTCGCCACATTGTCCTCTGCCAGTGTCCCCTTGGGGGCTTCGGAGCTTAGCTCTTTTCTGTGCATCTCTGTCTTCTCCAGCTTCCTCTCTTTCTCTTTCCTTTCCCTCTGTCTCTCTTTTTCTCCTATCTGCTCCCTCCTCCGTAGCTTTATCTGCCTCTCATCCTGTCTTTCCATGGCTCTTCCATCTGTCTACGCCGGCCATTCGTCCCTCTTTCCTCCGCCTGTAGTGCATTGTTGTCCGGTTACAGTAGCCAGCACCGGCGCCAGCTTTGGATTCACCGAGAGGACTAGCGTCCGTCTCAGCAGCTTTCTCCAAAACCTTGCTGGCCAGCATCCTGTGGCGGGCTGTCTGACTCGCTGGCCCTCGCCGTGCCCTCTGGGGATTTTAATACTCACTAATCGATCACTTTGTGCCAGCAGAGGTGACAACGCGGCCAAAGCCTAATTGTTGTTGCTGTAAATGAGGAGGGGTGTTTTGCGGCACTTAATTTTAGTCACCCGACTCCCACCATTACCTCTCATTCCGCTCTGCCTTGCTCTTGCGTTTGCCTTGCTCCTCGTTCAGCGTGCGCTTTTCTCAAAGGCTAATGAAAATTCAGCAGACCTCTGGCACTTTGAACGAGTGTGTCGGACAGTACATTAATACTGATGTTAGGAAGAGCGAGATAGAGGAAGCCAGAGGAAATTATGTGGTAGGGGCGCACAGTGGCAAGGGTGCTCTGCAGAGGATAAAGAAGGAAGCGTGAGAGCGGGAGTCTGGAAATTCAATTATAACTGTGCCCCGGCAGTGATTCCAGGGGTATTAATGGGACGGGAGTGCGAGAGGAGATGGATGAAGAATGAGAATGAGAAAGGGAAAAAAATACGTGGTAAACGGACCAACAAATGCAAGCAGGGGCTAGCAGAGGAACAAAATGCAACAACAGTGTTTGCATCATTATTTCCTAAATTTAGAACACGGCATCTGCAATGAACAGGAAAATCCCACGGCTGTGCAGCATATCACTCTCTTTATGAGAATCTGTGCTCTCATTCCACATAAATGTCCTGAATGTGTCATCTCAGTCGATGCTTAGAGAACCTCAAAGAGGCCAGCTACCCCCCCCCCTCCCTTCTACTCCAGCACAACTGTCTAAAAGGACTCATTTCATTCACATATAACCGCACACCAAGCACACTGAAACTTTGGATCTCATTCATTTAATCAGCCATTTTGGAAGCATGAATATTCAAGCAAAACAAACAGGCTACTGTACATTGCGTAAACATGAGTTGGACTCAACTAACTGAATGACTCACGCACATGTACAATAACAAGCCCGCGATGCGGAGCTGCAAGGCCGCGTCTAGACTAGTATTTCTCACCTCCTCTTCTTCTTCTGTCCCGCTCAAAATTACACTGCCACGACGAGGGCTGTGTTATGAGTGTCGGAGCAATGTTTATTGAAGCGTCACTCCGGCTCTTATGCCGTTTGGTGCCTGTCCCACTGTCTCGGTCGGTTGTTGCACGTTTTATAATCTTGTGGTGCGCCTGTTTGGGGGTGCACTGTCTCTATAGAAGTTCTGCACGGTTCAGGCGACACTGAAATTGCCTTGCCAGTTGGAGTTTGGCAAAGCGACGAGCAGCCTTGATGAGATTAAGGACAGCAGCTCGGAGTCCTCAGAATTTGCTCCAGACACAAACTCATTAAAAGAGTCATAAAGGCAACCAATGAAAATCATGGCCGGTATCATTACCAGTCCACAGGAGTCCTCTTGCCTTTCTCTCCTCTGCAAGCAAGAGAATAAAGGCAGCTAAATTAATGTTCGCGCCAATAATGTTAGAAAATCATCTCTGTCCTTTAAGCAGAGGCCGATCTCTCTTGTGTGTGAAGCCGACTAAATTAAAGTCCAGGCCAATATTGTGACATAACCGTTGACACACTGTCTTTGTTCCTTTTCTGTCTTTTCTTTCATTACTAGGATGACAACTCCATGTTCTTTCAGTTTGGTCCCTCCATTGAGCAGCAGGCTTCTGTCATTCTGAACATCATGGAGGAGTATGACTGGTACATCTTCTCCATTGTCACAACGTACTACCCGGGTTACCAGGACTTTGTCACCAAGGTAACGGCATGGACCACATATAACATGTTCTGGAAATCTGTATTTAAAGCCATCATTAAGAGCTCAAGATACACATTATGATCTACAGTACAGGCCAAAATACATCTAAACTATCCAAAAAACACATGTAGTTGTGTGGTGAACACCAACAAAGCAAACAAAACACAGGTTTTGAATTCTTAGACTATTTAAAGCAGCATCCTCTTTCTCTCTCTGACATTCAGCCTTTTGAGATCATGCTTTCTCAGGTAAAAGGTGCACCTCAGCAAAGTTAACAAGTTTAACTTTTTGCCTTCTTGACACGTTTGACCCCATCAGGTTTATCGTATTGATTTGATGTTACCAGGACTATTTAAAATCTATAGTCATCTAAAGGTTGACAAAGGAGGACGTGCATTAAAGGGCTATGTCAGAACTTTAATCAAGGACAAACTCTCCAAAAAGTCTCCTCATCTGAAAACACTGACTTATACTCTTACTCATAGTTCCTTCCTGCAAAGTGCTCCATTTGGGATGTGTGACTCATGTAGGTGTTTCCACATCAGAGCTGATGGCGTTGTTGAGTCTGACATTTGACATGCTGCCGAATCCACATGAGAAAGAGCTGCTTTCACCATTTTGGCGGTCTACAACTTACAAGATTTAAAAGTCCACACAAATGCTTCACAGATTTTGTTTTTCATCCTGAGTCCTCAAACTGCTCAGTGGAGATTGTATGGGTTAGGTTTTCATGACTGGAATGCGTCTGATACTTAAAGCTTGAATATTCCGAATATGTGGGCCAAAAAGCATAAGATTTGATCATACTAACTATGAATGTACAATGGAAACTTCGGTTTGGTGTGAAAAGTCATAGTTTAGACTCACAGCTCTGGTTGACTTCTCTTTGTGAGTTACAGCAATAGGGAACAAAGCCACTATCAAGGCAAAAATATAGCTACGGTCAAAAATATAGACAGTAAACATCTAACATTTGAATGTTCTAATTTGTAGTTTTGTGGGGAAATATTTCTTGATAATATGCCACCTTCTCATGCAGATCCGCAGCACCATCGAGAACAGCTTTGTGGGCTGGGAGTTGGAAGAAGTTCTTCTGCTCGACATGTCGGTGGATGATGGCGATTCAAAGATCCAGAACCAGCTGAAGAAGCTCCAGAGCCCCGTCATTCTTCTCTACTGCACGAAAGAAGAAGCCAACACCATCTTTGAGGTGGCCCACTCAGTGGGGATCACCGGCTATGGCTACACTTGGATTGTCCCGTCACTGGTGGCCGGAGACACTGTCGTGGTGCCGGCAGAGTTTCCCACAGGTAGGAAATCTGAACCTACGGTTGGACCTCAATGTGAAAATATGTTGGCTTGGTTTGCAGCTTGGTTTGAATCTAAAACCAATTGTAGCGCAAGAATAACAACTTGAGCAGTGCTGCAGTTTGGAGGTTTCTCGTATTTATTTTATGAGGCAGCGCAAACTTTTCACAGTTCTGGCTTTGATTGCTTTACCTAAGAAATGGTATTTTTCAAATGTTATTTTGATTTTACCGGCGAGACAAAAAAAAACAAAGTGACCTTTGGTAATGATAACTTAGCAGCCTTTCTACCTCTGTTTCCTCCCATAACACCACTGGATGTCACTCTAACCTTTGAAGGTCAAACCGGGAGGCAAATTAACATCTACTGTGGCGCGCTTTAGCCACTTAGCTGACTCCCACAATCTCTCAGCACATCTGTCAGACTACCAAACACAGCACAACCCGCACAACTTCAGTTGGATGGGCACTATTAGAAAAGGCCAGCACTCAGTGGAGGCAGTGATGCCTCCACAGCCAGAACCGATTCAACCTTCCGTGAATTCAGCCGACTTCCCTCCTTTTGGTGGACTCAGCTGCATTGCAGCGTCTGCTGGGCGTACGACCCTGATCATTTGTGGCCGTTTGGCTCTTTGATTTACGCTGATGGCGAGATATTACGCCGCTGCCTGTCCTCAGCAGTTTCTGGGGAATGGTTTCCCGGCGGAACCTGAGATTGTTTGTACCTTCAAGTGCCATCGCTCAAACTTTTTGCCTCCGCTCCCTCACTGACGTCCATGGATGATTTGCTTTGAATGGGAGTACGGAGTATGGGGGGCGGCATGCACACTTTTCAAGGCATTTGGTGTTTAAAGTCTGCAGTTTTTCTGTGAAAGGTGTAATCACTTCACTTCAATTTGCATTGAAAAAATAACTAAATAATAAATTTCATCAAGTGGGTTGTGTGCCTTTGCCTTTGTGCGCACCTCACATGGAGGATGTGGGTATGTGTGCGTTTGGTGCATCGACGTATTTAAATACACACAACAATCACACAACAAGATCTCTCTTGATTTACGGTGCCACGGAGATAATCATGTCTAGTTTGTGTCCTGCCTGGCTGATTACAAAGTGGAGCTGTGCGGCTGTGGATGGACACACCTCTCTCAGCAGACAGTGAATGATCACGTCAGGAATCAAACGGGACATAATGACGGATAGTAGGCAAAATGTCACCTGCTTTTTTTTATGCGTGATAAATAAGATACCTAATGTGCCAAAATACATGTTATTTAAAGGGCCCTGAATTCTAACACTGAAAACATGACTAGTGTCTAATGATGCTGGCGATGTAACCCCAAGCAGTAAAACAAAACAGGTCCATAGATACTGTCTAATCGACTGAAAATATGTTTATCCCCAAACTAGGATCTGGTAATGTTTAAGGAGCAAATGTGGGACGGCAATATTTTACGTGCCAATACATCTTTGGAGAAAACAATTGAAATGTATAAAAATGATTACCCTGAAATATAGGTTGAGTGTCTCTCCCTCTATAGTACATTATCTAATTCAATAATTCAGGTATCTGGAGGAATGTCCGAGGGTAAGGTTGCAAGCCAAAGCCGTACACCTGTGATCTCTGATCCATCAGACTGTTTTTCATCAAGACCTGAGTCCCTGATATAACCAAATGGACAAGAGATTATTGTGGGAGGCCTTTGTCAAGCATTGAAATATTGACATAAACTGAGGGATACATTTGAAACTTTGAAATTGAAGTCTCAAGCTCAACTTGTTCAGAGGCAGCTGGGGGATTTCTAGGCCTGTGAGAAGAAGAATATGTGGTGTAAAGATGCACAGAAGTCCGACATATTTCAGTTCCACGTTTTGTTGGAGATGAACCCTGGGCTCTCCTTCAAATGCTCCGTCCCGATGCTTAAAAACCTAAAAGTACATTAAAACATTTCAGAGCAACCACATTCTGCGCAAAGTACAGGAGGAAGGAGGAAGTAGAAGGTTCTGGATTTGGATTGTAATTCTAAAGAGACACTTTTACCGAAATTGTTCCAGCTCAGGTATTTACCCTGGTCTTACATCCCCCTTTTAATCTGAACATGTGAGAAGCCACACGATGCTTGTCGGGGCAGTCAAGCGCACCAACTCCTGAACTAACAGGGAGTGAAATGACAGTGTGGCAGAGCACACGGCTGCTGGTTCCTTGTGGGCTCTGGCTGAGTCCTGCCGTTCAGGGTTAGGCAGAAGCTACACGCTAGCCGCGGGGCTAATTTGCTAACCGGGTTCACATGAAGAACTCTGCCGCTGATGCTCTGCAGCTTACCGGGTTCCTCTATGCTGCTCTGTAACTCTCTCCGTCCCTTTTTTTTTTGCCTCCTCAGCTCTCTCCTCCTAACATCTCTTCTGTCCTTTTTTTATTTATGATCACACGGTACTGCATGCGTCTTGCTCTCCTAAACAACTGGTTTGATATGACTGACAACAATAAGCTGCTTCCAAAAAGCATCCGTGATGTTCTCCAATAATTTAGTCTGTGTACTCTGTGGGAGTAGCAGCACAGCCATAAAGAAAAAGACTTTACAAATGTGTGTCAGGGCTGTTCACACGCAGCGTTTCCCGTTGACAAGACTGCGTTGTGACATTTAAGCGTGTCCTTAGAGAGGTATCAATATGTATATAAATCAAGCAGCTGCTCCCAGGATGTTGAATAGAGTACACCTCGGAGCACACAGACGCACCTCTTCCCCCGAAAAGAATCGTTCCCATGGAATAATAAAAGTCAAATGAGTAAGAAGGAACAAGCGGTGGGAATGAGCGTGGAGAAAGTGTCAACAGTGTGTGATTTTAGAGGCGGTCCTGAAGGAACAGAGCTGTCAGCGCCAAAGCCCCGTGAGGAAGGAGGGGCAGGTTGCCAGGCCGCCTGTCTGTTTGTGCCCACTGACACGGTAGTGGCCGGGCTGACATGTGGTCATACGCTGTCAGGCCGATGCGGAATGGCTGAGAGACGCAGAGCAATATGGGCTAAAGGAAAAGCCATCAGACGGTTAGCCGGATCGATTAACACGAAGGCTCGGCATTTTGTGCCAGGACTCCAAACCGAGGGACGCGTAATGAGGGCTGAACTAACAAATTCCCGATTACCTCTTTTCAGATGTCAAATAAGCTTTTGTAGCAGAAGAAATGGGCTGTTTTCATACACCTTTTTAGGAAACCAGCTTTGTTTTCCTTAATATTCGACTCAGCTAATTTGGCATGAACCTTGGTGATAATGAAGCACAGTTACCACCTACCAAAAACATCCACACATCCTTTTTTTGTTACCACTTATTGGGGGCAGCTGGAGCAGATCCTGGCCGACAGCACGGTACACCCTGGACAGGTCATCACAGGGCCACACAGAGACAAACAATCACCTGGGGGCAATTTAGAGTGTCCAATTACCTTAACATTCATGTGTTTGGACACAGGGAGAACATGCAAACTCCACAAAGGACGGTCTTGGTCCTCCAACCAGGACCCCTCTGGCTGTGAGGCAAAGGTGCTAACCACCACACCACTGGACCGCTTCTACCAAAAAGAAATTTCACTGACATTGTATGAATTTGAGTAGTTTGGACTTTGACAAAACATTGCCTTCACCAGTCTACGGTATGATGAAAATATTTGATTAAAAACATTTTTTTCTTTTAAACATTATCGGCTTTCTTAATCACTCCTCATCTGTCAAACAATATTTGGGTCCTATTCAGTCTCTTTACAGAAAGAGGGACCCTGCTAGTCTTCGGCAGATAAAAGAGACTTTTTGGTTGGTGAATACATTTTAAAAAAATTATAGCAGACCAAATGTTGGCCTGTAACAATGATTATTTGCAGTAACAATTATACTCCTTGTGAGGCAGGCCTGAAGATAATAGTTTACCCCCAACCTGATGGAATCCTGACACCAGTCAGCTGATTGGTCATTAAAAAGAGATAAACATTGTTGCACCAGTCAACATGTAGTATGTGATCAATTAATGCTGACTGTTTGTCATGAGTTAATCATATTTTGATCGAATGCCGTTGTGGGTTTTATTGCCAATGACGGCACTTTGTGAGGTGCATATTAGGGTAATTTTCCTAATGAATCAACCCTTCCCATGGGTTTGATTTATCTTCAATTAATTTGCACTGAGAATGTATTTAACACATGTTCGAAAACAGATAAATCAGGAATTTTAATGATCATCATAACCAATTTATCATTAGGTGATTCTCAGTTGAATCCTGACTTACCCTGCGTGAAAACAAAGCACTCATCTAATCCCTGGAAAAGATTTCCATCTCTACACATGAACCAAATACTTGCTGACTAGAAGCATCGTGGGGGACAGACATCTTGGCAGCTATTGAATGGAATTTCTGAAGGGCACAAGGATAGTGAGACGGAAGGACCTACAAATAAATGTTCATAAAGACTTGACAGATTGTCAAAGAGAACAGGACTCAGGCAGCCAGAAGGACAGGCCTTCAGACCGTACAAAGGCCAGTGGAGACAGACAGTGATTTACAGGCAGATGGACAAACACAGCAAGGTGATAGACTCTTAGTCAGGGAGAATACCAGTGCCTGCCTGCTCTGTCTGCTGCTTATCATATTTCTAGCTCTGCTAATGCATGTGGTTCTGTCCCCTTTTTTTCTCTCTTTTCTCGAAACAATTACTGTAATGTATCAGACCCTTCCCGGGTCACGTTTTCTCAAAGGTCTTGAGTCTTTCCCCCTTTTCCGTCCAGTTTGTTCCTAACCCACCGTCCCTTTCCTGTCTCCCGCATCCCATCTGAACTTCTTCCCCCTCTGGCTTTCTCATCCTAGGGCTGCTCTCCGTGTCATATGACGAGTGGGACTATGGGCTGGAGGCCCGTGTCCGCGACGGCGTGGCCATCATCACAATGGCCACCTCCACCATGATGATGGACCGCGGGCCCCACACCCTGTTGAAGTCCGAGTGCCACGGAGCTCCAGAGAAGAAGACACCCATCTCAGGCAACCCCAACGAAGTGCTCAGGTAAGTGTTGATGGAAATGTGGATTTGATCCAGATTTGAGGGTTTTTGTGTGAAGGCTCTGACCTGACCAACACCTTTAAAGTGGTAGTCACAGTTCCCGATAAAGTTTGACAGCTTGTTAATGAAAAGAGATAAGCTTTGTTTTCTTTCTCAGCTTTTCTTGCTTTCCCGCTTTTGTCAGGCTGACAACAGTCAACGTTTGAATTCGCAATCATGGATACATTGTAAGCTTCAAAGTAAATCGGACTTTATTGACAAATCCGTGGCATCCTTCTTTTAAAGTGACACGCACTCATTATCAAACATAAACATTTGACAAATAACGCATGATCATACGATGGTTTTCTGCTGTTTAATTTGGTGAGGAGTGCCCATAGGCTGGAACACAGGAGGAAGCCAGATGAAAAACAAAGAATGAACATTAATAAGTCACAGAAGAGAAGAAACTGGGGTAATAAGGTGCAGCAGTAGTGAAATATCAACACTCTCCAGAGAAAATATTAAAATGCACAAGCAGACAAGCTGAGATGCAAACACATGAAAAACAGGGGTCCTTGAGGAATGACAATGATCACACAATAAACAAAGGAAATTGGTCCAAATATATACTGAGTGATGCATTAACTAATCTCAATGGAGTCATTCCTGGTAACCTGACCCTGGATGTGTGTGCATTCAAGTGAAACAGGCATCAAATCTGAATTTTAGAGTTGAATTTTTTATTTCTAGTAGTTGAAAACTAAAAAAAAAAAATCCTCACAACAAGGATGAGCAAATCTGATCAGGAGCACCGCCACAGCGTTTAATGTAGGTTTCCTTGATCTGGTGATGTGTGGTTGTATATGTTTAAATGAATGCGCTGCGGGTGTATCTTTGAAGCACGTGAGAATATTTCGGTCTGACCTTGTGATACATGAAGCTGTACGTGAAAAAAAAGGAACCCGCTGAAAAGCAATTAAAACATTCATTGGGCATTGTCTAGGACCTATAAATATTTTTTATCATCAGGACTCTATAATAGTATAATAAAAAGGGGGTGTTAATAGGTATTATTTTAAAGTGATTTATAAAGTAGATGTTGATCTGAGCATGAAACATCTGTTTGTGCAATTGGGTATAGCTGATGATTTCAGCGGATTAAATCATTATCATTCAAAAGAATTGGGTTTAATATGTGGTTTTAATGGAGAACCATCCCAAGCAAAAGTCAAAGAGAGCTGCTGTTCTTTGACTTTTAAAGAACCAGAGACTCTTGCTGTCTGAGCATTGTTGCCTGTTTTTTTTCAGAGGGAATTCATCATTTTCATATGTGCTGCTCTCCTTTCTTGAAAACGTACAACTTACTCTCTTCAGAAACTGTTAGATTCCCCGGTTTATCACCCCGACATTAGATTAATGTCTGTAATTGCCCCGCTTGAGCAGTTCTCATATGGATCACTTTGAACGTTAAAAGGACAGAAATGGTTTGTCCAACAAAACCAAGTTGCATCATGATGGTAACATAATCATGTGTGGTATACGTAGTATTTTTTAGAACAAAAACTGTGTTTGACTGTTGTGTGTGTGAGTGCGCTTCACTTGGACAAACAAACAAGCTCTCTTCTTGCCCTGTAAAAACTCCTCCACACACCCCGGGGACGCAAATTCTTCCAGATGTTTTATTTGATTTCTTACAAATGTATTCTAGTAGCCAACTGAATATGGCCTTGATTTATGACTGTGGAAAAAAAAACGCTTCAAGCAGCAGCTCCAGCATTTGCCAAGTTCAGGTGGTCTATCTTCGACAGTGTTGGGTGTAAATACACCCGAAACTTGCAGAGACACACTTGTACCTTCACCCCCCCCTTGCACACTGGGATCATCCCTCGCCTTTCACACACAAGGCCCTACCCCTCAAATGCCCCCTCGGAGAAGCGGGCCCGCCCCCCTGGGCTGTCCGTCTCAGCAACAGGCCTTTTGAACTTGGTTGCGAAGCGTAGCGTTCAGCTGCGCTTTGCTCTGCGCGCCGCCTAATTGGTCCCAGTGGCGTTTCAGCTGGTGAACACCATCCCCCGTGGCGCTGTGCTCCAGAGCCGTGCGCGGCATTGTGTTCGGGAGCATTTTCAGCCCCGTGCCACTCTGCATGTCGGCTGGATGCGTGCGGGACGCGGGCGTTCTTTATAAAGAGAGATAACAAACCAACCACAAAGAACGGGCCTCTGTTTCTATCTGTGTGAGTGTGTGTGTGCGTGTTCGGTTTGGTTGCTCATTTGAGAAATTCTTTTTCTCACTCGTGGTTTTGTGATGTGCTGCTTTGAAAAAAAAAAAAAACATCTGTACGGTGGCAGACGCATGGTTTATACATGTGTGCTGTGGTTTTGTTGAAGCTACTTTTAGCCCCATCGTCTGATGTGGGTTTTTTTTTTTTTTTTTTCCTGCTGTCTGGCTTTCTGCTTTTGTCCTAAACTTATTAGCTTTATCCAGACATGTCCCCCTTTTTTCACACCAGGCCTTCACAGAAGTAGCTGCTTGTCCCAGAGCATTCTTCAGACGTTGATTCAAGCCCTCTCTGTGGGTTCTTCCATCCCCGAGACTTTCCATTTCTGTCTCCCTGCTCTGCTAGTTGGTGTCTGACCGTTGTGTGGTGTGCATTGTCTCGTTAGTTTCAGCTCCTCTGTGGTGTCCTGTCCTGGTTCCTGCCCAGCCCAGCTTCATCCTCGTCCCACCGTGTTCGTTATCCTCTCCCGCTCCGCACTCTTTTCCTTCGTTTCGCCCTGGTTCGTCCTTAAAACATCTGCTCTCCCCTCTCTCTGCTTTGTTTATCCTCCGCTGTCGAGTGCTGCTTCGTTTTTTTTATCACCTCACACCTCCTCTCTTCCCCTCTCCCTCTGGTGATC
>JABUIW010000148.1:488764-569368 GCA_013363375.1 Menidia beryllina | reverse complement strand
GATAGATAGATAGATAGATAGATAGATAGATAGATAGATAGATAGATAGATAGATAGATAGATAGATAGATAGATAGATAGATAGATAGATAGATAGATAGATAGATAGATAGATAGATAGATAGATAGATAGATAGATAGATAGATAGATAGATAGAAAGTAACTCAAATGCTCCTCCTTTCGTCAGCCATTCATTTATGCATACAGTATGTGGTGGGCATGGCTTTGAGGTTGTTTCCATAGAAACACTCAGAGAGGCAGGGAGAGAGAAGAGTGAGAGGACTGAAAGAGTTAAGAGGCTGTGGTATGTGTGTGTGTGAAACAGAGATGATTTTACCAACATAAACATTCCTGTTTTTTTTTTTTGTTTTTTTTTTGTATAAAACACACTTGCGCGCTCCCACGCACGTTAACCACAATCCCAGCGAGAGAACAGGCCATTGAGAGGCTGCGAGTGGTGTGTGTGTGTGTGTGTGTGGCATTTAGTCAAGGGAAGGTGGAATTATTTCACTTGGCAGAAAGAATAAGGCTTCCACTCACACACAGGCAAAGGCAGTCGGCGTTGTTTGTCTGTGTTTCGCCCTTTCGTATACTTCTTTGTGGGCTGCTGGTTAAAATGCACTTTCTGTTCATGGCAAAAAGCTCCAGTCAGTGAGGTGTTTGAACAGCTCAGATGGTTCGGTTCTTATTCACCGACAAGCTGGACACTTAAATTATTATTTTTAATTTCTGCCTTTGTGCATCTTCATGCAGATACCTCTATCAGTTTAAAGAGAAAGAGGCTTGTAAAATGAAAAAAAAAACTTTTGTTCAGATTTTTAAAGGGGTAAAGCTCTATTTCCTGGTTTTCATAAGCGCTAGAACTGTAAAGACGTACACCAGATGTTTCCCCATGTTTCTAGTTGCTGAGAGGTAGCTTGTACTTCTTTCACAAGGTCATTAAACGAATCTTATCTAAAGTCCTGTAATATCCTGAGTGTCCTGGGTGGAATGCCTAGTCGGTCGTAGTGTGATGATTGTTAAAAGCTCTTACCCAGAAAACACAGTTAGTGTCCAAAACACTGTGTCGAAAGGCATTCTTTTGTGCTTTTTGCTTTTACGATGACTGTTCAAAGGGTTTGCTGAAATCCACTTTCCTCACATATGCCCAAAATCATCATCTCTGCTCAAATGCTTGTGGTATGAGTAATGTACTGAATATTCATCTGTTTATGGAGATGTGGCTTGGAGACACCTGCGTTGAAATTATATTGCATTTATTGAAACCTTAATTTCTGGGAAACTGAGACATTTACATGGATGGATGGGAATATGTACAGCAAATAAAATGAGTTTCCACTGACAAGGATTTTTTTTCAAGCAAAAGATCCACTCAGTGTGGGAATCAGAATCTTACTGTGTTCCTCTCATTGTTTCCCTCTTAGGTACCTGATGAATGTGACGTTTGAGGGGCGGAATCTGTCGTTCAGCGAGGATGGATACCAGATGCACCCGAAGCTTGTCATTATTCTGCTCAACAAAGAGAGACAGTGGGACAGGGTGAGGCCGAGAAAGTGTGTCGATCGTGTGCCAGTTTGAATGTTTCTGGGCCTTATTTTTTTGCTTTTATTTGACAGCCACACCTCATTCTCTTTGACGCCAACAGTGAAATAAAGGATAAACTCTTAGAACACGTGTAAAGCAAGAGTCAGTGAGTTAGTCATTTCCCCGTATAGTCCATATGTCTGTGTCTCTATCTGGATCTCTAATCATCTAATTTTCACTTTTTAAGCATTTTAAGCCCTGAGCTTTATAAGCACTTCTCTGATTAGATATTATCAACTCAGGGAAGGTGCCTTTGAGCACTACAGCTCAGCAAAGGCTTCATCGTGCTGTTGGACAAAGAACGATAGTGTATAATTTCAGGAAACGTTTAAACTTATTTTCCGAACGTAGCACTGTCAGTAGGATAGTATTTAAGGGTAAATCCGAGTGTGATTTGAAAAAGGAAGCCTCCAGGGTCCTATTCTACCATACAGTAGTCGAAGAAAAAGACACGCTTTGCAAAAAATAAAATATGCATGTGCTCTGCCATATGCACGGTGCTCTTAGTCTTCTGTTCCCAGTGTTGAAACTGGAAATTTGTAACTTTCATAGCATAATATCAGGGGAAAAAATTGAATGGATTTTCAATGTTTTTCACACTGTCCTCGACAGTCTTTTCAATGTGCAGGATTACAATTTGTCGTTTTGTCTCTTTGTCTCTTTTGTGCGGCTCTTTTCAAAGGTTCAGGCTACTAATGTCCCAATTCAGTTTTTTTCTATTTCTAATACAGAGCTGAGCCTTTAAAGATTGAGCATTTACCACCGATAACTGACAGTTTTTATTTTTCTGAGTCACATAGTGTCAACCTCCATACCATAACTACATTTCAGTTATTGAAATCAATGCCATGTATATGTTGACACCTCAGCAGGTCTGCTGTGCACAAAGCGACGCAACCGTCGCTCATATTGTTCCTCCCTTTCAGCACACAGTAGCTTTTCTCCCCCCTATTTTCACAATGACTCACATTAACATTGTAAAAATGTTAAAAAGTGACTTTTTTTATTATTTTACCTTGTTACTGTTCAGTGTTGAGATGATGAGGTGTGTTGGGAAACAAAAGCCTCTAAAAGCTTCAATTCATACAGTGTATGTTGACTCCCGTGAGATTTAAAGTGCCACACCTCAAAACTCATTCTGGTTTATTTCCATCTGCAGCTTTTTAAAAAAAATGTAAATAAAAAATCATTTTAAACTATCAACATATGACCCTTTAATGCACCCAGATGTTCAGTTTCACCACATTGGTTCCTCTGGGGTTTGAACCTGGTGGCCTGCTGTTGTTTTCCGTGTGCATCGTGTCCACCTACTGCATTTTCCACCCACAGCACAATGGCACATATGTTCTGTAGATTGCTTATTTTGAATTACCTGGTGTGCATATAAATCCAACGACCGACAGTCTTTCCAAGGTGTCTCGGGGGATCGGCTCCAGCCCTCACCTCGCCCTCAAGGAAAAGCATCCATCCATCCATTTTTCTATAGCGCTCTTTCCCAACAGGGTCACAGCCTATCCCAGTTGACAACGGGCAGGAGACACACAAACACAAACTAGGCAGAGACACACAGAGACGAACAACCAGACACACTCACATTCTCTCCTAGGGTCGATTTGCAGTCTCCAATTCACCCAAAATGCATGTTTTTTGCACGGTGGGAGTAACCAAAAAAAGAGAACACAGGAAAGTCCCATGGGGACCGGGACTCTAACCGGTTCCCCCCCCCCTCTGGCTGTGAGGCGATGGTGCTAACCCCCACACCATAGGGTAAAATAGGTCAATTACAGAGATTAGTTTTAAACTATAAAAATCCATTTCAAAGGAAATATGCAGCGCTGAAGCACAAAACTGTGCCAGAGGCCTTTAAACTGGAGGTTAAAAGTTCAGTTATTAAAGGGAAGTGGTATTAGCAGGCTTTCAAAAAGAAGGAAAAAAATCTTTTCTCTCAAAATCTTTCCTGTTACTACAAGAACAATGAAGAGCAGTTCAATTAATCCAGCTTCTAAATCGCATTATTTGATGGTACACTATTACGGATAGAAACAGAAATACTCGTCTTAAGGGAAGATGGCTGGTAATATCGTTTCTGTCAATCTCACATTCTTGCAGCAACATATTGAAACAAACCCGATGCCCTCCAACACCTCCCGAATCACCAGCAAGCATCTATGTTTGCTGATGCCCCTCTTCCATTGTTCCTCTCGCTCTCCCTATCCTTTCTTCTCAGTATTTCTGTCTTTCTTCTGCTGCTCTACATTCTATATTCTGTCCTCTGATCAGAGGACAAGGTGAGTTGCCTCCCCACCTCTCTTTTCTCCCCCTTTCTCCAGTCATGGCCCTCCTAACCTCCTCCGCCCTCTCCTTCCTCTCTTTCGCTCATGTTTAATTCTGAGCTTGACTTCCAGCTGAATCGCTTTTCTTGGCTTCTAATGAGTTCAGGCTTCTACAACCATGCAACACCTTTGAAGCAGTGTAAAGACCCTGGTAGCGTCCAGCTCCGTTCTTCCCCCCCTCTGGCCGATTATAACCCCTCCCCTCCATCTCCTCTCTCTGTTTCCATCTGTGTTTCTCTTATCGCTTACTCCCGCTCACCGCTTTTTTGTCAGAATGGAAAAAGGTTGCCTCGCGCCCTGAGGACACACAGCCTCAGTTTGGCCAAGTTTGAGCTCCCCGGAGTGCCGGAGTGTGTTTGAACACATTTACATATTTAATGAGGGTGCAAACCTGACTTTTCCTACTCACAACACAGCTCCTTGTCTTATTCTATCCCCTATGAAACTGTGTCCAGTTACGCAATCACCCACTTCCACTTCCACCCACATCTTTACCTTGATGAACCTGGTACTTCTAGAAGAAAGGGCACACGCAGCATCTCGAGGTATGGCTGCGTGTGATGCAGTGGAGGAAAATTGACTAATTGGTGACGCTTGTTGAGCTGAAGAGGGCTACACGGCCTGGAGAGCCCTCCAAACATACAGCTGGACACTCTTCTAAAGAAGAGCCCATGTTTGGGTTTTAAATGAGCTCAGTCTTCAGCCTTTTATCTTCTATCTCCACAAGTACTTACTTGACTGTTTCTCTCAATTTAAATTCTCCTCTTTTCTCTGCAGAACTAGATTTTCGTGTCTCTCTCCCTCTATCCTGTTTTTTTCTCTGTCCCTGTGTAACTTTAGCTTATTGTTTCTCCTCCCCTCATGATCTGAATTCTGGTCTTTCCACTCCTCCTGGCTAACCTTGTTCTTATTTTCTAGTCTCTTGGTCCCAGTTCTCCTTTTATTTTCAGAACCGAGTTTGTCTATTTCCCAAATCTTTCCATTAGAAAACACCAGGTTAGCTCATTGCGATCTTATTGACAGGTGCGTGATTTACAATTAAGTCCCTAAAAACCTCTCAACAGGGCTTTTATATCCAAGTTAGACTATATTCTTTTTCCTACCAGGCAGACGGCCTCTGATGATGTTCGTTTGCAAGTGCAGAGCTGCAGTTATTTTTCATAGACTGAATCCACTGTAGTCTGAAATGTAGTCTGATGTAATTTTTCACTTAGATTCCTGACAGGTGATGCTTTGTTTTTTTTTGTGTTTTTGTGGTGCATTCAGTCTCAGTCACACAATATCTGAATACAGGCAGTATTCACTGTGGATGCAATGAAGCCAGCTGCGGTAAAAGCATCAAGAATGGCACGGAAACAATGAGGAAACAAAAGTAGCGTGTGCTTTCTTTGGCGGTCTGAACGCTGAATGCTTTCTGCCTGTCTCCGCAGGTGGGTAAATGGGAGAACGGCTCCCTGTCCATGAAGTACCACGTGTGGCCTCGCTATGAGCTGTACGGGGGGCCCGCACACAGGGAGGATGACCACCTGTCCATTGTGACTTTGGAGGAGGCTCCGTTTGTCATCGTGGAAGACGTCGATCCGCTTAGCGGGACCTGTATGCGGAACACTGTGCCCTGTCGAAAACAGATCAAAACACTGTGAGGATAAAGCAACACACTCACTCGGCACACATCAGTTGAGATCGTTACAGAAGAATGTTTTGCCCATCTGTCCTCGTAGCTCACAGCATCACCCACCAAGGAACTGATCAAAGCAGTCATGAAATAATAAAACTGGTAACTGACTACATTTTGCCCGTGAATGATTTAACTTTCTTAAGGCAGCTTTCCAGCGCCGGAGGCAGAATTACTTCCCGCTCCGTCGTTTGGAGAATAAGAGCGCTGGGCTCACCAAATCTCATTTTCCAATTAACAGTAAATACTTGCTCAGACAGATGTACATTTTATAACAATGAATTATTTATCTGCCTGTCCATGCAGTAATCAGACCAAGGAGTCAGGGATCTACATCAAGCGCTGCTGTAAAGGCTTCTGCATCGACATCCTGAAGAAGATTGCCAAGTCAGTCAAATTTACGTACGACCTCTATCTGGTCACTAATGGAAAACATGGCAAGAAAGTCAATGGAACCTGGAACGGCATGGTGGGAGAGGTGAGAGGACGATGCGTCTTTTGTGTTTGGATGCCTGTGTTTGCCACCCTCTCTGTCAGTCATCTGGGTCTGCCGCCCGTTGTGCGTGTTTTTCCCGCCGACAATGTTTAGCCATCGCCGGATTTCAGAGGTCAACAAATAAAAGCCTCCCGGTGTCGTTCAAAGTCACGCATGTGTAAATTGTACGAGGGTCTGGCCTGAAACTTGTTGACAAAGCTGGCAAACGGGGGAACTGAACCTAATTCACACCCGGCGACACCATTAGCGATGCGACCTGTTTGTGAGAGGCACGCGGTGCTAAGGATGGGGTGGACCCGTTCGTCTGCATGCGCCGGCATATTTGGCGCCGTGTCAGGGGAACAACTGCGAAATATTTGAATTCAGAACAGTGAAATGTTCCAACACTAAACAAGCGTTGGTGCTCAGGGACGTTGGCATTGCTGCAGAATACATTTTTGGTCCACAAATAATTACAGACATAACAAATCACAGCAGATGCTGCTGTCTGTTTTTTTTTTTCTGACCTTGTGTAGTGAAAACCAGGGTTTTAAAATTGTGAAGGATTTAAACATTTTGAGTTTCACTCCTTTTTTTTTCATTGCATTGCAGTTTGTGAGGTGACCCATTTTTATTTCGGAATACAAGTAGAGTGATGTTAGAAAATGTAAGCATGAATAATCTCCGTACGAGGTGAAGAAACATACTTTTAACAGCAGTGCTGACGTGATTCACCTTTCCTCGGGTGGATGTTCAACTTTCAGACTGCTGGATTCTTAAATGCTTTAAAAGATCACATCAAATCAACTGCTCAGTAAGATCAGGAACAAATCTTTTGAGAAAAAAAGGTGCTCAGTACAAAGCATATTATTGATATAATTGATTTGTGAAGTATTTAATGGTTTGTTTGATACTTTAAACATCCTTCTGAAAGCTCAAGTTTAGATAATCATTTCAACATTAAGGCGATCAGAATTTCTGCCAAAATTCTGGTGAAGAAAAGTCTTTATCCAAACGCTCTAGCCAAATGAACTGTGCAAATGAAGGGAGCCAGTGTGCAAAGGTCCTGCCTACACACTTTTTTCTCTCTTTAAAGATTGTTGCCATGCAATATTATCGGCGATTTCTTCACAGTCTGTCATTTTTCTTCCGAAAGCCTGAGAGCCAGATGGGTCAGTTCGAGCCCTTCAATCTGTAAGAGTCAGCGATGCATCTGCAGACTGATTTAGTCTATTTCTTAATGAGGGAAATGACAAACGGATCAATAGCGCCCCGAAGGTCCCGAGGTGGAAACATGCTGAGATCCTCTTTTTCAGAACACTTTCACGATTGACACCAATAACCTTCAGAATTCCCATAGAAAATCACTGGTCTGTTTTTTTTTTAATATCCCCCCCTCGATGACACATTTGCTACTCAATTCACATTACCCTGACCCATTTCATTTCTTGCATTAAGCTATTATAGCCCTCCCACCAGCATCTTTAGTAGGCTTCGAGCCGTGAATGTGGCCACCAGTAATGAACTCCATCATCCTGGCTAAAAGCGCGGTAATGCCCATTGTCCTTCTCACCTCCGCCGACGGACGGTGATTAGCAGAAGGAAGGGCCGCGTTCATCTGCCTGGCTGGCATACGCAGACACATGCAGACACGGGACGTTTCAGCCTGAAGGATCACAGAAATGGGAGAACACACGCGTTCCCGCGCGCGGAGAAGCGTCCTCACATTTATATATGGTCGAGGTCTAGTTTTGACAAACCTATCGAAGCTGACCTGTGTCCTTCTCCGGCTGGAACGCTGCCAAAGCTACACTTTATCTCAAGCTGTTATTGGGCTGATGTCCAGGCTGGCAGAGACACAGTCAATGCTCACAGAGATCACGGAGTGCTTTTACACAATGAGCTACATTTCTTAAAACAGGAAAACTATCAAAAACGCAACAAATAAATTGACTGAATGCTCAGACTAAGGCCTCACTAAGTGGCCTGAGTGGATTCCGGCAGTCTGAGGCCCATTTGACGGGTTTCATTGACTTGCCCGGCACCGAACATTTCCAATTTAGAATACCAGAAGCTATGCGCTTGATTACACGACTTTAGCATCGCTAGGAGAATCACATAAATACACTGGCACACGCATACACCAGCCAAGATTCAAAAACACACACACACACACACACGCACAGAAACGCAGATTCTCGCTCAATCATTCTCAATAACACCCACATGGGTCACTTTCATAACACGGAAAGAACAAGTCGTAGGAGGGAGATGGAGAGAGCGCATGGAGAGAGGGGAAGTGAGTGCTCTGCTGGATGCACTCGTTCTCTTCCCCAGGGACATGTTGGCACATTTCACACACACACACACAATAGAAAATGCACAACTATACTTATATACCGACAGAACAGATATGATTAAAAAGTTTTAAATGCACAGATGCATACAATCACTTGCAGGCAGACACTTGCGGGCGACGCGCAAAAGCAGATGTGTAACGCTCTCCCCGCCTGTAAAGGTCCACTCCACCGGCGGGGAACAAAGGTTTGATCACTTCTCTGCCTATCTGTCCTGTTTCCCTTTATGACTCAACCTTATTTGCTCGCTCACAAACTCCAGCAACGAGCGCACAAAGCGGGGTTCTGACTCACACGCCTGATCAAGTCACAGGGACAATGTTGTCCCACTTTACCCCCGTGCTGAAAGGCTTGAAAATTTGGGACTAAATATACTACCTGCATGGAGGTTCTGAGGGGAGGGAGGCAGGTAGAGGAAGGCATTGGGCTGGCTATTTCAAGCGAGCGTGACCCACTGTGGTAACCCACTTTCTTCCTCCCTCCTTCTGTCTTTCCCCCTCTTTCCGTCCCCCGGTGAACATCACGAGTGTCCACTCCGAGAGATGTGTGTGGAAAGTGTGTTGGCCGCCCGTCTCTGCTTGCTGCACTCCATCCTTGCCTCTCTTTCATTTCTCTGTCCGCTTTTAAAAAATGAATAAATCAATTCTAAAAAGTCTACTTTCTGTACTTAATCTCCTTAATACAATTTAAAGGCTAACAGAGAGTGTTGTAATCTCCTCCTCAGTGCTTTTCACATGGGATAAAATGAATGAATGTGATAGCTCCACAAGGCTCTTTTGAATGTAAACTCTAAGATTCTAGATGCACACGATAATTCTGAATATTTCTGCTCCATCAGATTGCAGCAAAACGTGGAAGAATAAGAGGGAACATTAAAAAAGTCAGGAGTGGTAGCTCCTCTGTGCTTTGACCTTTAGAAATTCAGGTCTCTTGTCAGCGTGCACTTGCTTTCTTTCTGTTCCTGTAAAATTTCCCAACAAAATTCTTTTGTGTTCCAATTGAAAAGGTTCCATAACCTCCTTCAGCTGAACTGATGTTTGTGCTATTTTTACACCGTCATTTGAATCCAATCTATTCTTAACCATTTTGATTCAATTTGGCTTGTTTTTGTCATTTTTTAAATGGTCGTCTGGGATGAAATGTGAACGTGAGGCCAACAGCTGGGTAATGGATGCCTTTTCTCTTTGTTTTTCACCTCACATGTAGGTGGTGCTCAAAAATGCCCACATGGCTGTCGGATCCTTGACCATCAACGAGGAGAGGTCAGAAGTAATTGATTTCTCCGTCCCCTTCATCGAGACAGGAATTAGCGTCATGGTCTCCCGCAGTAATGGCACCGTCTCCCCTTCAGCCTTCCTAGGTAAGGAATGCACAAACCAGCCGTCAAAACCTACAGGAACAATGAAGCTGTGGCACTGAGGGAGGAGATTGGGGGACACATTTGGATCAGACACTGCGTATGAAGGCTAACTGTTACTACAACGACATTTTGATATAAAGACATGTGCACGTGTGTGTGATACTATTTCTGGCCACAAGGGACAGGACTTAAAAAGTTCATGCCCCTTGAAAAAGCATCGACTTCTCATTCAGTCCTGTTTTACTTTAACATTTCTGTCCTTTCAAAGTTGCAAAATGTACTTATATTACTTGTCTAAGTTTTGGTTGGCTCAATGAAAGGGAATATATCTTTAGTTCTGGTTCAAATTTTTTTGTCCTTCTTTATTTATTTACCGAGTCGTGATAAGTTTTTTGCGCATTTGTGCTGTTAGCAGTTAGCTGGTGTTTAGGATTAAATGGCTCACTGGGTTTTTTTCTCTGCCTTTTGCTCCCTGTCTTTTTGCCCTCTCACATGCTCCACTCCTACATCATTCCACTGCTGCTTCCTTCCTCTTCTCAATCTGCCGTACGACATTTGCATATATCTCTCACTTGGGTTTTCTTTTTCTCTCTGATGCCCTCACTCCCTCCTCACGTCCCTTGTTTCTTCTCCACCCTCTCCATCCTTACTCTCCTTTTCTTATGTCTGTCCGGACTCCCTCCCTCCAAACCCCACATATTCCCTGTACCTCTTCATCTCTTCATCTCTCCATCCCCTATCATCCCCCTCTTCACCCTCCAGAGCCCTTCAGTGCTGATGTGTGGGTGATGATGTTCGTGATGCTGCTGCTGGTGTCAGCAATAGCTGTGTTTATATTCGAGTACTTCAGCCCTGTGGGCTACAACCGCTGTCTAGCTGACGGCAGAGGTAAGAGTACAAAAAACCCTCGCAGACATGCCCGCATATGCAGGCATGCAGCCTGCTGGGGGGTGACCTGTTTCCAAATATAAATGTAAATAAATGCAGTCACTTTCTATCCAAGGATTCTGGTCATTTTGCCTTCAAACCCCGCTGCTCAGTTTGATCCAAATATTCCAGGAGGGAATACAAGCTTAGCATGAATTCAGCACGTGGATCATTCCTCATTCACAGCTAAACTTCCACAGTATTTCCCCCGAAAACCAAAATATTCGCAAAACGGAAAATTGGGAGGCAAATCTGTGAAAGCTGTTTATATGCAATATGTGTCGGTGTTAGGACTGGACGACATTGTGGGAAAATATGGATAATTTATTGTCTGTGGTCTTATTCTGCAACTTGGAATCCACAACAAATTGCTTCATGTGGGACCGTTTCTTTCTGGTCATTTTGTAAAAAACTATAAAATCTCTTCCAGTTGGTTTTAGTCGTTTTTGTTAAAAGAAAAGAAAAAACACACACATATAAGTGACCCGTTTTACAATGTTGTCAGAACATGTCAAATTCACAGAAGTGGTCATGGTGAGTTTGCAGAATTGCCTCTTGTTTATTTTCTGTTTTAAAAATGATGCTTATCCAGCTGTTGAAAATGTTGGATTATGATGCGAGTTGCTAGTTTTTCTGAGGAGTGATGATATTTTTTTCAAATGTCTCTCTGACCTTGTTGGACAAGGTAATTTTCTATTTTTTATTTTGACCTTCTATGTTTGATGATTTTGAATTTATGACGCAAGTAAATGGACTTCAGTAGCTACATACAGCCAATAGCTGCAATAATTCTTCACATGTCACATGTTTTCCAGCATTAAGAGTTATTTATTAAAGAAATTATCACTTTAAGGTCTCGTTAACGTTTTAGTTTTAGAAACTAAAAAACCTCCAGAACTAGAATGTGCTTGTTTGTCCTGTTAAGTTATCTGTTTAAATCACTGTAGTCAATAGGTTTTTTGGATGAATAATAATAGGTGTTGTATTTGTGAGACGCATTACTCTCATTTTAGAATAGAACATTTGTAAGACAGTAACTAAATCGAAAAGAAAAAAAACAAAAAAACAAGCTTCTATCCGTCCATCAACGTCAGCATTTTCAGAGGAACGAGAATCAGATAAAAAGAATCTTTGCCCCTGAAGTCTACAAATGAGGCTTCAGATTTATGCAGAGAGCTTGACGTCAGGTAACTTGCTTCATCAAACAAGGAGCGATGCTCCATCTAGTCTTTTTCTCCGACCAGTCAAGTGTGAGCGCAGATGCCTGGCAGATGATGCTTCCTCCCTGTAAATATATAGGCAGTCTCTGTTGTACACAAGCTGCTTTTTGCCGTGCTCCGAAACTGACACGGACACACGAATCCCGCCGTCCGCCTCCACACATACACCAGCCGTCCTCGCTGACCCAATGCCTTTATTCCCATCGCCCTCTCCTCTTCCTCCTCCTTACTACCCTGCATCGTTTTATCTTACGGAGCCGTATCGGTGTGTAGCTTACCAGCAAACCACTTGTCCTGCTTTCTGCATACTGCACAAGTGATTTGCATTCATTTCCATATTTTTCAAAAGCACGTTAGCTCTGACAGGAAGGGGCTAGTTTTGTTTTAAATCTCCCCGGCCAAAGAGAAAAAAGAGAAAAATCAATCTCACAGCTCTTTCTCTGATGTGTCTATATATAGACAGTGTTTATCTGTCGTTCCTTCATCATTTTCTGGAGAAGCATTGTTCTCTTCTGTGCGCCGCCCTGTTTCTTTAAAAAAAAAAAAAAAATCCTTTGGAGCATAGTGGAACTTTGGTACCACGAGAAGAGCAGGTTGTTTGGAGTTAAAGGATTTGATGCAGTGACCCGTGCATGACTTTTAAATGGCTGCCCGGTTCATTTGACTGGCAGCACAGGCTAATGCACAGTATTTTTTGCACAATGAAGTCCGTTTTTCTATTACAAAATCACCATTCAACAATAGACACCCACGTTTCTGTGCACCGCTCTCACACATACCCACACAAGCATTTAGAACACACTGCTTATCACATCACAAAGACGTCTTGTGGATGAACTAAACCAACACAATCCCTAACAAATAACGATATATATGCATCAATTCCACAAAGGGTCCTTTGTGTAATCGTGTGTGTTCTAAATGCTGGTTCAAAACGGAAACAATCAAAAGAAGAAAAATATAAGGAAGCATATAAGGAAACCTTTAACATTCTCTCTCTGTACATCTTTCAGAGCCACATGGTCCATCTTTCACCATTGGTAAAGCCATCTGGCTGTTGTGGGGTCTGGTCTTCAACAACTCTGTACCAGTACAGAACCCCAAAGGCACCACCAGTAAAATTATGGTGTCAGTCTGGGCCTTCTTCGCTGTCATTTTCCTGGCCTCCTACACTGCCAACCTGGCTGCCTTTATGATCCAGGAGGAATATGTGGATCAGGTATCTGGCCTCTCAGACAAAAAGGTGAGGTTTAATATATTTTTTATATATAGATGACTGTCTTCTGCTGTCCTTGCGCTTTAAACTAGATGCTAACGTCTTGTTTTTCATGCCTCTGTTTTATGTTCATTCTTTTTTTCTGCGTTCAGTTCCAGAGTCCCAATGACTTTTCCCCTCCATTTCGTTTTGGCACGGTTCCCAACGGAAGCACTGAGAGAAATATTAGGAACAACTACCCAGAAATGCACTCCTACATGACAAAGTTCCATCAGCGAAACGTCAACGAAGCTTTGCAGAGTCTGAAAGCTGGGTGAGCACCTTCACTATGAATTAGTGTAGTTTAGGGCAGCTATGAGCCGGATAGAAGTGAATAACCCGCGGCGATGAGGTGCTGTAGGCTTTTCAGCTAAAGGGGGGACTTCAACTAACGAAGAGACATCTGGATGTAAAATCTGCACCGGGATGGGAAGACAAAGCTTTCGCATCCAAAAGGGAGCACCACGGTGTACATTATACATGAAGGAGGACAACAAAGAACTAAGAAAAAAAAATAATACACTGGAAATACAGTACAGATTTGTACTATTCAAGAATTTCCCTGCTTGAATGAGTATCACTCGTTCCTCATTCAGAGGAAGTTCTCACAGCACCCGACATGAAAACTATTCCTTATTATGAATTTGCTGAAAAAGAAAAAAAACATGTATACGGGTCTGACACTGGTGTAGGTGGGAGGCACGGACCAAACATATAAGAGAAACAGATAATCAGCAGCACTGCTGTGGTGCATAATTTGATAATTGTTGGCTTGGCATACGGGGCCTCTCATAAGCAAGGGAAAGGCTTTTTATACACCAGAGTGATGGGAACAAACCATGCTGGATGCTGGCAGGTGTTCACCATCAGTGAATTTCTTTTTTTTTGTACAGGACACGTACACTATCATTAAAGTGGTAAAAGACCTAAAAAACATCCCCTCTCAAAAATAACAGGGAAACGGTGGAAGCAGGGCAGAACTCAAGACTCAAGACTAAGATTCACTGACATGAAGCTGCGGTAGAGTCCTTCTGCTTATTCTGCTACTCTGCTATGGTTTCTTTTCTTTTTTTTTTTCCTTTTTCTTTTGCTGTTTGGTTAGGTTCTGGCCCAAAAGAAAGGGAAAAAAGTGAGGCTTAGGAAAAGGAATGGCTCGAGCAGTTAGATGTTACTGAAGACAGAGTATTAGATTCTTTCTCTTCCCGCTAATAAAAGTGAAAATGTGATCAGTCTTTTCACAGGAGCACACGTGTCAACACCACCTCGGTAACCAAGTTAGTGGAAGGGAAGTTTTATATGGCAGCAGCATGGCGTTTAACACCATGCACTGCACCACCTAATGCAAAGCTTATGAGCCCGGCTCATAAGCTTTGCTAAAGTTAACATGCAAAAGTTAACATTTCAAACTCCACAAGTTGTGAGAGCGATATTGAAAGTGATATATCTGTCCAGGTTCACGTCTTTGCCTAATATGTGTTAATGCAGTTATATTATATCTAGTATATGAAAACAATCAAATATAAATGCACAAAGGAGTCAAAAGCAGCCCAAAAGGGATTCTGAAAATACGAAGCCATGCTAAATACGTTGTTTATGTCTCTTTTAATATAAGCATATTGCAGCTGAATAACCCCAGTGATACTTTTACTCCCCCTCTTCAGTTTTCATCAGCCGTTCTTTTTCACCATTCTGGATGCCAGCTCCAGTCTTTGGCAAACTAAGTGGAAGTCTATTAGCCTTATCAGCGGCTTAGTGCTATTTAGCAGGTTAATTGGAATGTTGTAGCTGTGATGTCTGACTTCTAAGTGCTAATTAATTGTAACCTGTCTATCCCCCTTTCTCTTTCTCTCTCTCTGTCTCTCTCTCGCTCTTTTTCTTCAGCAAATTAGACGCCTTCATCTATGACGCGGCCGTACTGAACTACATGGCCGGCAGGGACGAGGGCTGCAAACTGGTGACCATTGGCAGCGGGTACATCTTCGCCACCACGGGGTACGGCATCGCCATCCAGAAGGAGTCGCTCTGGAAGAGACACGTGGACCTGGCCATCCTGCAGCTTTTTGGAGATGGTGAGGGCCCCGAGCTGCTTCCAGCTGTGTTTTATTCATACGCGCCGCACGGCGTGGTGCACTCAGCCAGCGGAAGCTCTGTCATGCGTGCAACTGTGACGGCACGATTAGGATTTTAATTACTTAAGAGGGCGTCAGATAGAAACAGAGATAAGGTGATATTTTACCAGCCAAGGCGAGGGATCGCAGCCTCTCCCTGACCTTGAGGGAAATATGAGGGGACGACTCAAAGTTATTTCAGCCCCGGTTTCGCTTTTATAATGACATGTCGGTAATGATAACGCCGCTCTGGCTAGGAAATCAGCTTGAGGCGTGGTGAGAATGCCAGAGTAAAACAAAATCCAAAGAGGAAAAGAAATAATACAAGGCAAAAATCTAGTTAGCACATGATAGAAGTTGGTTGGGTTTTTTAAAAAAGATTTTCTCTAAGGAAAATCTCAATTTCAACGTACATAAAAGACAGTTGGTGATAATTCTGGGCCTGGGAAACTGTGGACCATCAAGTGTCAGAGAGAATGTCCAAGGTGAATCAGGAAGTCATTCTGTGCTCTGACAGATGGACACGGATCGCAGGCAAATTTGTTTTTAATGGGACTGCTCTACGGCTCGGTCTTTGCAATTATGGCTTCGCTCTCAAATATGAAATTGAATTAACTTTGTGAACGGAATATTACTGTCCCCAAAAGACACAATAGCCACACCTTTAGAAATAAGAACTCATTTATAATAATCCATTATAATCCTTTAAGAACTAGTTCAAGGCTCTTGATTTAGCCATCATTATTAGATGAAGGGCCTCAGGCCTTGCTGCAGGGATGTGTAGGGATGGCTGCGATTCTTTCCCAGGCCTCAGATCTAATATAGACACACAACCTTTGCATCTCTGCGCATTTAATTTTAGATGTTTAACTGTAGAAGATTTACAACCCTATAAATGCGAACCGAAACTGAATAGACACACTAAAAGAAATGATGGTTCTTTTTTAGTGTACTTTTTCGTGAAAAAAAAATCTAAACTGCAACTAATGAGAGCTTCAAGTCTTATGTCCTCAAACGTTGTTAAATTGTGTCAAATGCAGCTTTTACTCAAGCCCATAAAGAATATTTTACTTTTTCATTCAGAAAAGCTTCTTTGGGTCTTTTGTCTGCATATTCAGGCCTTTTTTTGTGCCCGGTTATGGTTATCCAATCAGTTTATATGCATTGGGCTTAAACTAAGCGTATGTTCCCCCTTGGTTGTCTGCGTTTGTGTCGTTGCTCCAATCAGCAGCGGATCAACAAATGTCAGTGCGTCAGTTCCACTGGCAGCCACGCAGGCTTTGATGCTCAGACCTTTACAGATGCATTTCTATGTTTGGCTAATGAGGTGGAGCATTGACCTTTTCCTTATTTCCCTTTTTTGAAAGACTTTATGTGGATTTTGCTCCAGATTTTTGCTTTTTTTTTAAAAATAATTAGCTCCCTATAAGCGGCTAATCCAACAGCTGGAGGATAAAGAAAAGGTTACTCACACGCTAAGGCTCCTGTTCTCACCTACATATCTTACTGTACATGAAAAGATCAAGAAAATGTGTGTTTAATTTGGCTCGCAAGTCTTATACACAATTATTCCACTAGCACATGCACTACATCAAATACTGACAAGAGCAGATAAGATGCAGCCATTAGGAACCCAAACTGAGATTTAGCTTCACATTGGGGACCCACTGCTTTATGATCAGACTTGGCTTTTATGGGAAAGTGTTCAAAGTCTCCAGGGTTCGAGCTTTTGAAAGTCACTTCATTCCAACTCTCCCTTGAGCAGTCATTTGTATCTGGAGAAGTTAAATAAAATGTGTTCCACAAGTCCTTCCTCAGCCTGTGTGAATTACAATTGAACAGCATAATTTATGGATTTCAAACAACAACTCGTCATCTTAAACGGGTCAAACTGTTAGCAATGGCTGCTTGCTATTGTTAGCGTCCATCGGCTGCCAGGATAGAAAATGGGAGTTTGGTGATCGAGGCGGTTCACGTGTGTGTGTGTGTGTATGCGTGTATGTGTGTGTGTGTGTGTGCACGTGTGCTGCACAGGAACTAGCTTTCTCTGGACAAGGCCCAGCATGTTGTGAGCGTCCCTGAACCAAAGGGCCCTCCGGGGGCCCACTATAGTGTGTCCCAGTTAGGGGTGCCAGTTTAGCTCCTGGTGTATTTCGACACCGCGCACGCATGTGTTTGCGCGCACACGTGAATATGGGTCATCCCTCTGAAAATGAGAGTGCCTGTATGCGTAAGAGAGGGTGTGTGTCTTTGTGTGTTACGGCGATAAAGAGACAGTTGTGTCGCCTTTCTGACTCTCTCTGACACGTTTATTTTTATCAGCCTACATAGCATCCAGTTTACGGGTTTCAATCGGAATTGTTTTCCACCCATCGATCAGTTTGATGTGTTTTTTACTAAATAGATCATTTTACCAACTTTTTTTGCACATGAATATGGGTCGGCATGCAGTAACACCCCCCCCCCCCAGTGCCACAGCAACAGCATTAATACAGGAAGCGTGCGCCCGTGTCTCACCCCTCTCAGGATTTCAAAGTCACTTTGCCACGCCTCGCCATCCACTCCACTCCTGCTGGCCTAGAAACCAACGGGGCTCACGCAGAGAGCCCAGTAGATCAGCATGAAGGTTGGAAGGGAGTGTGTGCAGTTTGACGCAGGTCTGGGCAAAAAATATACCCAAAAATATATCAGAGCTGCCCTGAAAATGTAACTGCAATATTCATGACAATTTCTCTGATTCTCCGTTTAGTTAAAAGTTCTCGAGTCAGCTGAGCATGATGGTCTTTTTCACTCAGAGTCAGTGAAAGACTTGTTGCAATATCGCAGAGGCTTCTTCCCTCTTGAAATTTAGATCTTTAAACTTATTATATTACTTGAAGTGCATCAAGGATTGAAGGCCTAGTTTTTGGTGAGGAGTGAACAGGGGAAGGAGCACAGGAAACACAAGTATAGCTGTCGTAACATTACCGATTCTCATTTGCAGTTTAAGTGTCCGATATTTATTGCTTATCTCCTTATTACCCCCAGGACAATACCATATGGAAGATAAAGGAATAGGTTTTAGGAACAGTTTTCAGTGGAGAAAGCATTTTATCGCTCATGAGAGAGACAGACTGATCACTAATTGTAGAAAATGACCAGGTGTACAGTATGATATCAGGAATATGCAATTCACCAGACATCTTCAGTCTCAGGATGAGAAAAATGTGATTATCAACACTCCTCTAGTTCTGTTACAAGGGCGAAATTAAATGGCGCTATTTCTACTCAAGGCTGGCTCATATTCAGCTGCAGCTCAGAGAAAGCCTTTACATTTTTCCAGTCCACTTTTATTTATTAAAGAGCACAACAAGTGCTCGGGGCAAGGGGTATGGCCATGGTATGGAATGGAATGGGTTGGACCTAAATCCCAGAGAAACCTGTTTGTTTCATTGTCCCTAAACCTCTAATATTCTCGGTCAAATGAATTTTCTTTGATTCTCTTTCTTTTTAACCATATTTAATTTTTCTGGGCCAATCCCAACAGGGACAATTTTGATGCTCAGACAGTTTGAAGCTCTTCCCTCTTAGAAAAGATCAATATCAGCAAAACGGCCCTCGGACCTCGAACAAATTGTCGCAATGAGAGACTCCAGCCTCACGCATCAGTAATGCAGGCCATGCGCGGTGCAGGAGGAGTGCTGACACGGAGCGGCCCGGGCTGAATGGATGCTTAATTAACTGGTACCTGTCGAGGCGCTGTCTGCTTTGATAGAGAACAGCTTGTGATGAAACAGAAGGTGACCCACAAAGGGGCCGCAAACATAGGAGCCGTCCGCAGACAGCTGCACACAATTATCGGCAGGGAGAAGTGCAAATAGGATTGATATGAACAGTGACCAGAGGTGTGGCGTGGGTTTGGCTTTCTCGGTCTGCTGTGAAGGCTTTTAAAAGATTCTGAGCTGAATTTTACTTTTACCCATCCCGACCCCCCCATCTTTCTCCGCCTGTCCTCTCTTATCTCTTCCTCTGTTACATCACTCTCTCCATCCAACTGCTCCTCCAACGCCTGACCGGTTGTTGCATCACATCCCCTCTATTTTAGGTTTCACACCCCTTTTCTTTAACCGAAATCTTTCTCGAGTAAAAACCCCTCTTCACTTGTCATTATTGTGCCCCAAATCTTCCGTCTATGCGTCTTTTTTCCTTCTCTCCCTCTCTCCCTACCTCCTTCTGCCTTCACACCATCTGTTTCTGCCTCCGCACTCTCCCTGACTTTTTGCCCCGCCTGCGATTCGCCCAACCCGACTCCTCAATGTCGTTCCACGTCTTCCCCTCCAGGTGAGATGGAGGAGCTGGAATCCCTGTGGCTGACGGGGATCTGCCACCACGAGAAGAACGAGGTGATGTCCAGCCAGCTGGACGTGGACAACATGGCGGGGGTCTTCTACATGCTGGGCGCCGCCATGGCTCTGTCTCTCATCACCTTCATCTGCGAGCACTGGTTCTACTGGCAGCTGCGCTTCTGCTTCATGGGCGTCTGCTCCGGCCAGCCGGGCTTCGTCTTCTCAATCAGCAGGGTGAGAGGAGGCTGGGGAAAAGGGGCTCTGCAATCAAATGACCATAAAATAAACACAGCGCCGGGACTTGTAATCTTACCTTGCTGACGAGGTCAGAATGAACTGCTAAATCATAAATATGGCCTCGTGTTTAATTTACGGCCGGACCGTAAAATACAGAAAGAGTTGAAGGCGGCAATAAAATCAGTTTTTTAGGCAGAGCACGCTTATTTGAGATTACATTTCAAAGTGCTTGCACGTACCATAATCCTCTATAATGTCCGCCATCTTTACCTCCCAGGAAAAAGAGCATCTGGAAAGCTGGTATTACTTGTTTAAAACCCTTAGAGAGTAAGTTACCTAGAATAATATAGTGGTGAATGAAGAACTTATTTTCTTGTGTTGCCATTTTGTGATGACTAAACCCTTCTGACAGCAAAACCACTAAAAGGGCAGGAAATGCTTTCCTCCCTCCAATCCTTTGGAACTACATTACCAAAAACCCTTATCTGTTAAGTCAAATTCAATTCATGCTAATTTATTCTTCTTTAGCTTTACTGTCCCTGATATCTCCTTTAAATGAATGTGCTTTTCCCTTTGAGGATTTTATTCCGTAGACGCCACAGTAAACATGTATCCTGGTTAGCTGAACCCTCCCTGCCGAAGGATAAATGAGCTCACTCCTTTTGTTTTGACACTGAGGCCTTGCTCGTGCCTCTGAGGTAAACATTCGCTAAAATAGTGAGCCGAAATCAATATTTCACTCAACAACAAAAGCACAAAAAATCTGCCACAGAAGGGTAGATTACCGGACCCCGGGAGACCAAAGTCACCTGAAGGTGTTTGATTTGCATTCCAATTGTTTTGACGTGTCTGTGGTGTAATTCACTCCACGCCTGTGAAGGTGAACCGCTGCAGGCTGCACCACGTGGCTAATTTACAGTGGAGGAGCACCCTCCCGCCTTTCTAGAGCTGCTCATGCCAAACAAGCGAAGCTATGCAGAAACGGATAAATAAAAATGTAAAAAATCTCCGCTGCGCTCCGTTATCACGCTCGGGTGCCCGGCTTTATTATTATCTTGGATAGTGTTAATCTTATGTTGTTCGAGTCTCTGCGTGTGACCGTGTCTGTTTATACTTGTTGCTAAAATGTCAGCTGACGTCTCATTACCAAAGACAGGCTGCTTGGCGCTCTTTGACTGCAACATAATAATTTGCACGAGGACTGGATCCGAGACCAATTAAGCTCTGTGTACCATTCAGCAATTGCCCTCATTTACAGAAATTATGTCTGCCTTTGCTGCAATATGACAAAATAAATGAACGCTGGGTGTCCACAGTCAGAGCCAGATGATTCCTAATGATAAAAGCGGCTGGGGAAACACTCATCGAGAGGGGTCATTTGCATATGGCAGCCAACACGGGGATTCTGAAACAGCAACAGTGGCAGGGACTGTTTGTTTTGTCATCTTTTTGCAATCTGTCGTACAAAGCGCTACATCATCTCCCTCTCATTTACTTTCATTTAGTCACTCTGGCTACAGCTCCTTCTCTTTTCTTTTTCTTTTTTATAATTTCTGGCTTGATCCAAAACATTTTCTAACAACTCTCTCAATACATCATTGTTAGGTTTGTTTGCATTCAGGGCTGTACACATGCACCACTTTAGGCCAGTATCCAGCTATGTGCTGCTACGTGTACTGTTACTGCCCTCCATCCTTTAGCGTCAGAAGCTGGAGGTGTAAGGACATCCTTAGATTAATTACATTTTTCTGGGAAATATAATGACTGTCATTAGTGCCCTAGGTCCCATGATGGGACAGCTTTGTCAACAGGCTTAATCAGAAGTAGAAACACGAGAGGAAAAAAAAGATGAGATGAGAAAGAGCAAATAAAAATTCAAGAATACTTCAAAGTGGAAAAGCCTTGTAAGCATCATTGACCTGGGCCTAAGAACGTGTGGCCTCCCTGAGTATTGTTGTCATTTTGTATTTATTCCCACCTCTACTTCCCTCCATTTCCAAGCCTTACATAGTTAATACACTGTGAAATTAAAAGAACTAATAACATTATATATAGAAGCAGTGTGAGAAATGAAGCCTTCGTGCTGCAGAGCAGCAGGCACGTTCTAATTAATTACAAGAAAGAAGAGACCAGGGAAAGAGCAGAGGGTTAACTGCATGTGTTTGTGGATAAAACAAAGAGGTGGAGAGTAGCAAAGATCTGACAGCCATGTGACTCCTGATCCATGGCCTTGCGAGCTGGTCAGCAGATCTTCGACCACCGGCTTCAGCGGTTTCCGAAGCGCCCGTTTATTTCCGCAAATATCTACAGACGTCTGGAAAAGCCGGGCAAAATCATTGTCCGGAATTGATCGGGTCCTTCGCGGTCCTCATATGTCATGCCTGGTTTTCTTCTTCATTTTTATCGGAATACTGTATCGTACATCACCGGATGCAAATGGATCCGTTCGTTTTTCTGTCACTGCACGGCTCGGCCAGAGCCTCCCTGCTCTGGCATCTCTCGAAAGTAGAAATTTGTGTGGGAACCGGCGGCGCTAAGGGCTCTTGAAACTGAGGCGTTTAATAACGGCCGGAGGAAATTGTTCAGCTGAATTCTAATCACATTGATTAAAGGTATTGACCAGTGGGTCTCAATGGGGTTTTTACAGCCCCTTTGCCTGTATCAATCATCTACCGTCAAGCCACAATATTCTCTCTGAGCTTCCCTACTGTTTGCTCACTTTAGTTAGTGCCTATAAACTACATGGCTCTATAACTCGTACATTTTTTCCCATTCACACTAAAAATCAAGATATATCAACACACCAATTTTCTGCCGTTTCTGCTTTAAAAAAATCTCGCTGTGCAGCTTGAATTGTATGTACAGCAAATAACTAACTTTAACAGATCACCAATTTGTCTGTGAATGTTAAGAAATTATTAGTCTTTATTTATATTATTATTTGTCTATTTCCCCACTGTCATTATCTAACTAATTTAGTTTCCCACTTTCAGTGCAACAGCACAGATTTCTGGGTTGACTTACAGTCTTTTACCCACAATGCGTGTTAATGCATTCAAGAATGTTTCCTCTGTGGTCCAAGTCAGTGTAGGTAAACAAATACTTTTTTTTCTTAAAACAGTCATTTAAAAAATGACTGAAATAATTGTAGGCCTATGTAGAAATGAATTATTGCTGTTTTGTTTTTTCCCCAACTCTTTTAATACATTCGATTTACATTCTAGAGCTTAAATGGATGATTTTGTGTAATTTAGGAAGAGGTTTGTGTTAGCTTGACTGGATCTTACCACATTAAAAGCTGTGGAATCTTCCCTTTTTTTTTTTTTGTACATTTTTTTCTTTTAAGAATGACACGTTAAAGAGTTTTTTTCCCGATGCCATCTTGGGTTACAAAATCTCTGTCCACAGACAGTCTCAAAAAAGGTAAAAGTTCTCTCGGAAAGCGTTTTGACTGATGTGAACATGTCCTCCTTGTCTCTCACAGGGCATATACAGCTGTATACACGGGGTGCAGATTGAGGAGAAGAGCAGCTCTGCGTTGAACTCCCCATCGGCCACCATGAACAACACTCATTCCAACATAATGCGCCTCCTCCGCACCGCCAAGAACATGGCCTCCCTGTCGGGGGTGAACGGATCCCCACACAGCGCTCTGGACTTCATCCGCCGCGAGTCCTCCGTCTACGACATCTCTGAGCACCGGCGCAGCTTGGCGGGCCACTCCGATTGCAAACCTCCCTACCTGCCGGACGACAACATGTTCAGCGACTACATCAGCGAGGTGGAGAGGACGTTTGGCAACATCCACCTCAAAGACAGCAATTTGTACCAAGATCACTACCTACACCACCACGGCTCGACCCTGGGGCTGAGCGGCCCGTCTCCAAACAGGCCCCACAGTCTGGGCAGCGCCAGCTCCCTGGAGGGGGGGATGTTTGACTGCGACAGCCTCGGTGGAGGGGTGGCCCCCATCTTCACTACCCAGCCCTGCTCAGCCCTCACCCACAGAAACATGAGCAAGTTTGACCTGCTGTCCGGGCAAACTCCTCCCTCAGGTCAAGGCTTCAAGGGAGGTCTGCCCGATCTCTACGGGAAGTTCTCCTTCAAAGGCGGTGCCTCGAGCTCCACCTACATCCCCGGACCCAGCTACTGCGGAGGCAGAGGAGAGGAGGACGGGAACATACGCTCGGACGTCTCCGACATTTCCACGCACACGGTGACCTACGGGAACCTGGAGGGGAACGCCAAGAAGCGCAAGCAGTACCGCGACAGCTTGAAAAAGAGGCCGGCCTCTGCGAAGTCCAGACGGGAGCTGGACGAGATTGAGCTGGGCTACCGGAGGAAACCCTACCACATCAGCCACCACCACTACCACGGGCACCGCTCCTCCCCCCCACCGCCTCTGCTCTCCGAGCGTAAGAGGGGCGGCGGGGGAGGAAACAGCGACGGAAACTCGTATCTTTTCAGAGAAAAGGAGAGCGTTAGGGACTTTTATTTGGACCAGTTTCGGCCCAAAGAGGGCGTCCCTCAGTGGGAGCACGTGGACCTGACGGAGGGCCCGGGCAGCCGAGACGGAGGCGTGGCCACCTGCACCTCCTTGGTCCCGGTGGACGACTTTCTTAAGAGCAAACCCAAAAAATCCGACGCCAAGGGTGGGGGAGGATCTGGGCTGGCGGGCGGAGAGTGGGAGTGCAGGAACTGTCGGGCTAGCGGGGGCGGAGGGGGCAAGCAGATGTCCATCCACGGAGGAGGCGGTGGGTACGGTGGTGGTATGGGCTGTGGGTCCTCAGCGGGCGGGGGCAACAGCCGCCCCAGCTCGGCCACCTGCATGCGCTGCGAGGGTTGTAAAAAGACAGGAAACCTCTACGACATCAGCGAGGACAACAACCACCTCTTGGAACAGATGGGGGGAGGGAAAGGTGGGGGCGGAGTTGGCGGCATGGGCGTGAGCTCGCAGTCCCAATCTCAGGCCCAGCAGAGGAGGAAGAGCGGAGGATTGGGCAAGCAGCTGAGGAGGCAGCATTCGTACGACGCGTTTGTTGACCTCCAGAAAGAGGAAACGGGCGGGATGGGGAGTCTGATGGGAGGGTTGGGAGGCGGAGGGATGGGCGGAGCGGGGATGGGCGGAATGCTGCCCCCGCCCAGGAGCGTCAGCTTAAAAGAGAAAGAACGCTACATGGAAGGTAACAGCCCCTTCGCACACATATTCGAACGTCACGGGGGCTCAGAGAGGGAGAGGGAGCGAGACAGAGACCCGTTGTTCTACGGGGGGGAGAGCCGGAAACGCCCCGGCTCGCCTTTTGGCCTCTTCCGGGGGGGCGAGGGCCTGCACCGCCGCTCCATCGGGGAGAGAGACATGCGGGACAGGGACAGGTCGCTGATGGAGGGAGGAGGCGGAGGAGCGTTCTCGTTATCCAAATCGCTTTACCCCGACCGGGTAAACCAAAACCCCTTTATACCTACCTTTGGCGACGACCAGTGTCTGATGCACGGAGCCAAACAGTATTACATGACAAAGCAACAGCAGCAGCAACAAGTTGCCAAAAACAGCCGAAGTGACTTCAGGAGCCAGATGAGCACCACGTCGTACCTGCCGGCGTCCGCCACCGCCGGGCTGGTGTCCAACGTGGCCCCCCGGTTCCCTAAAGAGCTCAGTCTGGGTGGAGTGAACCACCACGGTTCCCTGCTGGGGGTCGGCCCCCCACGCCCTTTCAACGGAAGCAATGGCCATGTGTACGAAAAACTCTCGAGCATCGAGTCCGACGTTTGAATCCGAGGGGGAGGAGGGGGAGAGCAATAGAGGCGCCGAGTGCTGGGAAATCGGGGGGGATTTTTTAACAAACTGTAGACACAACGCAGCTCAAGCCGGTGCTGACACAACGATGGGAAAGCGGGAAAGGCGAACAGACGGGGGGATGTCTGCAGGGCGGGTGGCTGAAGCGTAAAACGGTCGGTCGCTTTTGTTTTTGTTTTTTTAATGTAACTATTGGTAAATAATCAGGACTCGCCGAGGAGGTTTCGGAAAGCCATTTTACTTTCAATTCCCCAAACAGAGTCGCAGAACGTTCCCCCTCACGGGACCCCGAGCCCGGTCTGAGGGCTCCCGCTGAGGGCTGGCGAGGAAAACGGCGAGCAAAGCGGGCGGCCCATCTGCCGCCGTGTCACAGCAGAAAGCAGACACCGTCACATCCTCAGCCTGGCCCGTGCATCTCCCCCCGCCCTGCACTCGCCCCCACACTGCTCCTCCTCCTTACCCCTGGAGCCTAGCGAGCTTTCTTTTTCTTTACTTCCTTTGTTTTGTTTTTTTTTAGATATACAATCACGAATGATAATAAGATATTCTTATAGAAAAACAGGGTATAAGAACAACAATAACGTTGTGAATAACAAAGATGTTCAAGCTGATCGTGGTAACTCCTCTTGTCAAGTTTCTCTGTTTTGTATATTTCATGGTTCTCTATGCGTCTGTGGTTTGCGTTCCTCCGGCAGCTGTTGGCAGCAGGAGGATTGTTCCTGGTTCCCGCCAAGGAAACAGAAAAAAAAGAGTGTTTGATTCTTCTTTTCTGTTTTCTGTAGAAAATTTGACCCCATGCTCATTTGTTTATTTGCTCCTCCTGGGACAAAAAAAAAAAAAACAAGATCTCAAACACGCCCTTGGATCTGGGAGATCCAGATGTGGCGTTTCAAGACATTGCTAATCCAGCGCGCACACGTTTAAACGCGTTTTTTTTTTTTTGTCGGTCTGAACTTGTGTTACTGTGAAAAAAAACAACGTTTTCTCGTCTGAAGCTGAAGCTGCTGAGAGGAAGGACGTACCTTAACGGTCTCCGGTGGAAATGTCCTCCAGTCCACGAGCGGCCAGCACCAGGACGGAGCGGGACGCGCTTTCCAGGCTGCCCGGTGTTCTCGCCCACGCACGAGCCAAAAAAACCACAGTAAAACGATTGGCAGCAGGCCGCGGCTGATGATCTAAATCCAGGAATGCCGTTTAGGATCTTTTCTACCTTCTTAAAGATATTTCATATGTCAGATGTGAGGAGTGTTTTATGAACCAATTGTATTCAGGATGTTTCACTGTTACTGATGGACTGATGTATCTCAGCTTGCAACATGGCAGCCTTTTTTAGGCCACTTCTTTTATTCAGGTTACATAACAACACTCACCGGGCACTTACTTTTTCGGCCTCTCACTAGTACCTTGTCGAAGGCATTACTCCTGAGTCCCAACGGCAGTCGGAGAGGCTCCCAGAGAAAGCTTTGTTTTGGAAGTTGCTCATGACTGATATCTTATGTCGTAGAAGCAGCAACGCCGGACGATAGCTGGAGCTGGGCAGAGGAAGCATCGCTCTTTACTCGGACCGATGTAGATGGTGTTTTTTTAGCTGAGGAGGCCTCATTTATTGCACAGGACTTTTTACTCAGTGTAGGCTCGGGCGCTCAGTAGACATGCCTTATCCTCCCCTCATCCACCCTCCCCCTAAGCTGTCCGATGATGACTCAGCACGTTCGGAATAGAGAGGCCTCTATTAGATAGCTGAAGGCTTGATCTTTGATCAAGATGGTGTCAAAAGTTCAAGGGCTGCAGGAGCGCGGGCCGGAGGAGGAGGGCGCCGCCTGGAATGCGTTTGGAATACGATCTCTGTCACCGCTGACCACAATCTTACACCACCGATATATCCACGTTAAAAAATACCCCCGCTAACTTCGCTAACGATTCATAATTTCAACACCGTCTCCTCCCTCGCTCCATGGAGAACGCTGTCAAATGGAGACCGATGGAGTTAGCCTTAAATCAGATTCCCCCCCTGCCCCACACACACAGACAAGCATACACACACACACACACACATATGGCTCTCTTAATAAATAGATTTGGATCTCTGGAATTTTTATACGCACACATTTTTGAAAGTTCAGGTGAACCATTATCAGCAGGACGTTGCGGGATGGAGACGGAGGCTAAAGGCAAAGAAATCCGAAGACTTTGGTGTGAGTTTCAATCAGTGTCAGCATCACTATGTCCAATCTGTTGCTTGTAAATAGTATATTTAACTAAACAAAAAAACCTTTTCACTTTGTACAGCAAACAGACAGACAGGATGTAACTTTAACTATGTTTTACAACCATTTAAGAAATAAAGAAAACAACAATAAAAACTCGTAAAAATGGGAAAAACTTGTGTACAAAAATATGCAAAGCATAGTTAAGATACAAATATTGCTAATCATAAGTGATATAATTGAACTTTTCTTTCTTTAAATCTCATGTTTACTTAATTCTACTAGTTTGCCGATCAGTATACTGATTACGTTAAGACTTATGCTTTCTTTTCTTATTTTCACTAAAGTGTTGGAAAATGAGGATAATTTACTGTAGGTGTAGACGTTTGGTGACTTAAAAAGGGGAAAGTTTAGTTTTAGGAGTCTTTGTTAAGTTTCCCTTGAATTGTGTTAGAATCTCTCTTTTTAAGGTAAGCTACTCTTCATGCTTTTTGAGATCAATTCAATTATCTACACATTTATGTAATACAATATTACATGTATACAGAGATGATATTTGCATATAGAGGCAGTATATTGTGATCCTTCATTTTTAAGCAGCAACCCTTGTTACAAAAAAAACGACAAAAAAAACAACAAAAAAACAAATCAAAAACAACTTTGGAGACATTTGTGTTTTTGTTGTCCATTTTTGACCTGGGCTTCAAAGGTGATTGCACACAGAATTTAGAGCCATCGTCAGCCCGGCCTATCCTGTTTCCTCTCTTTGTTTGGGCTAGACATCACTGTGGTAAAGGGAAATATATATATGAATATATATACATATACATTTATATCAAATGTGTGCGCGCACGTGCACAATAAACATTTTCAAGTGTTGCTGTCGTTGATGTTGCTGAGGATTTCAGCTCAGTTTTGTGGAGGAGCCGAGCGCTTTTAGTGTCAGCAACTGAGGCCGAAACACATTTGTGCAACCCCTTATCGAAAGGTGAGACGTTTGTGCCGTCGTGTCTCCCGTCAAACGCCGTTGCTTTGCTTAAGCTCACACAATGCATGACCAAGTCGTGTTCTTTTGAAAGTTTGGAAAAACCTAATATGTTCTCATTCATTCTGACCCCCCTCATGAATGGCATGTCTCTCCAAAAGAGATGGGGGGAATATGGGGAATAATAGAATTAGTTATTTAGTTCCGTCCACGTCGGCTTGGAAATGATTTCCCTCTGTAATCTTCCATTCCGCTCCGGGAAGAAATCCACCTCCTTCCACTCTGTTTTTCTCCACAGCTGATTTTCTTGTTGGCGGGACTGATTGGAAAGTGAAAAATGCATCCATGTATGCGCGGGTTCTGTTGGGTTTCCATATTTTTCAAATAATCCAAGCAGCCAATTGACCTCATTTGCTGTGATCATTCTTCCTTCTCTATATATGTCGGGCATTGCAATGTTAGGACAACAGTGGATTGTAAAATGGAGGTGTGCTGGACAGGTCAGATCCTTCTCCAGCTAGCTCTGCAAACACGTTCAGGTCCAGCAGTCGGGCAGAACAAGCTAAGCTTGTCGGGACTCTTCAGTTTCCCCAAAGGTTAAATTGGTCCCAAACCTGTGCCCTCTGTAAAATAGTCATTCAAGCAAGGCAGAAAACGATGTTTTGGCTTTTCCAGTGGGAAGGCCAGAACAGTAAGTGGGCTTAAACGCGGGTGGGGGGGTTGTGTAGATACCACCTCAGCTGACGTGTGTTTTTTCTGTTGGTAATTCCGACGTGCGGGACCAAATTCACGTTGTGGCACGATCAGCTGCAGAGACGAGAGAAAATGTGTTCGGCAAGCTTCACCTCCTTATTTCCAACAGTCTTGAAATGACTTTGAACAGATTTTTTTTTAGTGAGTCGCTTCATCCCCTGCGAACAGGAGAAATTAAACTGTGATGTGACTATGCTTTCCCCCCCAACCTCATTAAGCAGTCTCCAGTTTTTCTGACTATTTGCAATCAAATTCAAAAGGAGACAGAAAATGAATATCTTTCTGACATTTTACTTCCTGACTTTTCTTTGTGTGTGTGCACGTGTGTGTATGTGTCCATATTGCTTATTGATACTGCTTCATATTGATGCACACAAATGTTTTCTATTAAATCATGTACAGCTCTGTTTGTTAATATTCCTGTTTTGCATCCTCATCGCTCCGAAATTGATTGATTGATTGCTCCATCCGGGGCAAAAACTTGCATAAGGGGTTGCTACTAAATGTATTTCACAGAGTTTGACAGGTTTATACTAACACTGAAACCACGTGATCCGATTCAATTAACTGTGGGTGACAGAAATGTACCATATGAATAGTATAATTTGTATACATAATAGAAAGAGTATTATTCTTGGCCATTCTTTTCTCTTTTTGTGGCCCTTTTCTTTGAAATAATACCAAAATTTTTACACCATACAAGCAGAAAAAAAAAATGAAAAAAACACACAAAAACAAATAATTGTACAGGTTGTGTAAATACTGAGTATCGGGGAAAACTATTTACCTTCACTTTTTTTTGTATGAAAACGACAAAGTAATCTCAATAACGAACTTAATCATGTCATAATAAAACTGCAAAAAATAAAGTCCGACGGAAACATCATTAAGGTACTTCTAATAAGGATAATGCTGATATCTGCAATTATAAGTGCTGAAATAAGACTATTCTTTCTCTTTGTACATGATGAACAAACTGAAGTGTTGAGTATTAATAATAAAAACTATAAGTTTCACACCGATGGCACGGAGTCTTTTTCTGCCTTATGTGACGTCAGAACCGCATTCTTCTTCTGTGCGTATTTCTTCCCTTTCTGTCCCCTTGGATGATCGGTGTGTCACGCTTCCAGTTACATGACCTTTTCTGTCATGCAGAAGTTGGCTCTGTGCCTCTACTGACTGGCAGGGATTTCTAGGAGAGGAGAGGAGGGGTGAGGAGGGGTGAGGGCTGCCCGAGAAAGCGTGGCCATATGGTGATGGTATGGTGGAGTGGCCGGGTCTGGGTCTGTCCAGCCCCCCCTCGGGGTTCTCCCAGGCTGCTCCCCCCCTTCCCCACTGCCATCACCTCTGATAAAAACGCAAGCAGCTTCTTTATCTTAATCCAGAAGGATCCAGCAACAGGAACCAGCGACCTGATGGTGGATGTCTGTCACATGGAGGGCTAACGCATCAGGAAACGGGAGAGTTTGGTAAGTCTGGATGATGGAAGTAAATTAAGAAAATACTTTCCCGTCCGTGCACCTGCTATCAAACTGACAGGGAGAGAGCAGCATTTATCTTCCTCTGCTCCGTGGAGCTGTTGTCAATAGTCCCATGTTGTGCTTTGCTGAGCAGGTCCCCCCGCATTGAAATGCATGAATCATAGTCATTTCAGACAAAACATCCCAGAGGCATTCGCCACCAGAACCACATACAGGACAAACTGTAGCTGATGGTGCACCATGTTTTCTTTTTTTTTGGTGGTGGTGGTCAGGGGTTAGTCACAATTTCAAATCAAAGATAAAGAAGCCTTGTTGCACACTTTTGTCACATATATATATATATAACTTAGTTTCACAAAGGCACACCAAATCAAAAACTTGCTTCCTCTCTTCTGCCGAGCTCATCTGTGCAGACTGTAAATTTGATATTTTGGAGTCTATTCAAGCACATCCTGTCAAGAGCAACTCAGAGACGTGCTGAGATTTTTACAGCCTCATAATATCTGCGGGAAGAGTGACGACCGGCAAGAGATTTATAGCACTGTTTACACCTGTGACATAACAATTACTTATATTTTCAGCCGATCCACTTTCTGCCAGACTCAGACCACTTCCTAGTACATCTTTATCAGCTCAGCTACATTAAATAAGTTACAGGAGAGGAAACAGCTTCAAACAAATTAAAATTAGTGCCTGGTAATATGTGATGAATATCTGATTGGACAAGTCGGACTTTCAAAAAGTGACAGAGCTGACCTTGTTTACATTCAAGTTTTTACTGAGGTTTAGTCTTTTTATAGAGTTTTTTTATTAAGGCTCCCGAGACCCAGCATCCTCAAATGAGGACATTGCAGTTTTTCCTCTCTTTACCATACTTAATTTTATGGCAGCTTTTTAGCAGCTTTACGTACTCATAGTAGACACTGTACGACACCAATATTTGAAATCTAAAACAAATTATTTTACACATTTTCAACCAATCATGTCCTTATTATGTAATCGAAATGTTGTAATTTAGTCATTTGAACTAGTGGACTGGTTTGGTCTAGTTATTTAAGTTATTAGGTCCTAATGGTCCCTTGTATTTTGGAGAAAGCAAATTCTCAAACTACTGAGGAAAATACATATATACATATATTAATTAGAATACAAAGTTGAATAAATACAAAAAGCTCCATGTTAAGACTGTTGGGAAGTTGCACGTTTGACGAAGACAACAGCGTGATTGAAATCGCCACAAAAGAGAGATCCTGACCGTAGCCTGGCAACAGCCGAGCCGATGACATCACACGCTGCGCTGTCAGGTAACACAGGTGAAGTCTCAGCACTCAACACAGCCAGCGTTTCCAATATCTGGGTGGCGGAGACGCAGTTTTCAGACACAGAACCAGGACTACACCATCTGTTGTCAGGGAGCATTGCAAGCGTTCAGCTCACAGCTCTGGCTTCGGCACACAGTCCATCTCTGAAGAGATCATGCAAGCATTGTGTTGCTTCGGGCTAAATAAATGTGCTGACGTGCTCAATGAAGAAAAAGTACATTAGCTTAGCATGTCAACTTTTTCTAAACAAAATGGCCGGTAATTCCGACAAAGCTGACTGACTTCAAACGTGTGTGTCAAATATAAAACAATTGGTTTGGTTGCAACTCAGTGCTTCAATCAGAAATGTCGAGTTAGCAGGGGGTTTTATCCTGTAAATGAACTACAATTTGTGGACCTCTCCATGTGATATTTTCGCAGATCTCACGACAGACCAAATGTGGATGGCAGCCTGCGGGGCTAATAAGCCGGATGAAAGCGTCAGCTCAGCAACTTTACAAATGAATACAGAAGGCATGAAACGGCTGCCAGACAGACAATAGATGTCATGTTTTCCAGGGAAAGGGGCACGACCAAAATGACTCAGTTTAAAACAACCATGCTGAAACAGGAGGTTTGGTAAAGCCAATCAACCGACATTACTTAGAATGCCTTTGCATCCACTTGGCACGTAGTTTCAAACTTGACTCTCCACCCGTCATTCCAAAAACACATCCTTACCACCCACCCGACCGTACTAGCTCGCATTAATTTTTCACTCACACCGGCAAGCAGGGCTTGTTTAATTATTGATGGAGGGAGCGAGGTGTTGGGGAAAAAGGCTGAAATACACCGGCAAAAGTCCCACGTTAGGTGGCGGCCCTCAAACGCTGTGCCTCCTCCAAAGATCAGCCACAACCTGCCACAACTCCACCTCTCCCGCCCATTCTTCCGCCTAACACACGAGACATCCCCCCCCCCAGCGTGCTCTTTTCGTCCCATTTCAGTCTCACTCCTCCTCAAGGCGAGAAATCCACGCGTTGTGCGTCGACCTTAGTTATTAGGACGCTGTGATAGGTTTTGGGGGGAGGAACTGAGAGGAACCCATGAGTTATGGCAGAGGGTTCAGTGGATTACGGGGGGCGAGCAGGGGAGAACGAGGGAGAGGGAGCAGAGGTTAGAAAAGAGCAGATAACGACGGCAGAGGTGCTACACAAAGCCAGCCTCCATCTCAGCGACAGCCTCTCGTAAGCCGCCCGTCCTCCTGGAAGCGTTCCTTCCCAACGCCGTGTTTAGCGTGGCAGCAGCATCTCCAGCTCTGCTGCGTCCTTCTCTCACTCGTTTTTTCTCTCCCTGCTCTTCTCTTTGATTTCTGCTTTTTCTTTTCTTCTTTTTTTCCTTCAAAGCGCCCACATATTAACAATTAACAGTTACCTAGCAACAAGAAATATCATGTCAAAATCCTGAGGACAGATGGATCGAAGGCAGGCTTGTGTGTGTATTGTCTCGGGTAGAAATGGCAGGACAAAGACGCACATCAGGCTCATTGTTGAGCACAATGTTGGAGAGACTGAACAAGAGGAGCTAATTAACCTGATTTAAGTATTTAGTGTCTTGGCAGGCAGACACGCCGTGGTTAAAACTTGCTGATGGTACGCAAGGCGCCACAATCTCTATCACCGTGGGTCGTACTGGAAATTGTTAACAAAGTGTGACCAAAAACCAAAGTTAGAAAAATAACAAGTTGTCCTTGGAGTCCTTTTACAATGGGCCGCCAACCAGTAACTTCCTAGAAACTTGTCCTCCGTGAAGTAAATGGTGATTTATGTATAAACGCCACGTCCTTGATAGTTTTTAAAAGAGCTTGAACGAATTGAAAGCTTCAGTCTATTTAGTTGCTTATCCACAACTAAAATATTTTTTAAAATGTCATATCTACTTATCATGCACATGGGCAAAACTAGCATTTGGTGCAGAAAACTGCAACATTAGAATCCTCATTAATCACAATATCTAATATTCAGGGGACTTAAGATTGCAGAAACTCTAAAGAGAGCTTAGCAACTTTTTTTTAAAATAAACCATTTTCCCTCTTTTTCTTCGTTTTTGGGTTTGTGTGTGTATGTAAAAAGGGGACTGTTTGCCAGGGAACCCAGCCAAGTTGACTGGCAGTAGCTTTATATTCATCATGGTGATATGACAGAGATATTGATTTAAAAGAGCTAAATTCTTTTCAAACAGTTACACTTACTGTTTGTTCATTTTTATATTGTAATGAACGTGTTTTAAAATCATTTATATGCTTTCAGCGGCAGTTAAGTCTTTAAACCCATTTTCAAATTGAAATATTTTCTTCAAAGGCAGCATGGCACACTGGTTGCTTTGGCCCGCTTCCATTGCTATGCAAATGTGAACAATTCATCAACATTTCAAATTCGGAGTAATTCACATCTTTCATAATGATCGCACTGACGTGTCAGCCCTTATTGCCTCAGGTTAGTTAATTACTTTCCTTTATGCCCGCGCTGGTGGAGTTGCGCCATATCTTCAACTTTTCAAAATCATCAATAACACCTAAGTGGAATAATTACTTCCTGATATTCAACACGGTTTAGCACAAATTGTCACTGTTCCCTTGCACCCAGTGATTCACAGTTAACAAAGCACATGTGTGCCGCCGACAGGACGGGGATGAATAATCAAGATGAAGATAGGGCTGAGCAGCTCACGAATCCCGCTTCTGCAGAGGGATGCGGGGAGAAAAACAGAGCCACAGATGGAGCGACAGAACATCAACAAGTGAGATATCGCTGCGATAGTAAAAAGACAGAAGGTGAAAAGGAAGTGCCGGAGAGAAAGGGTTAAAGAGGAGAACGGAGAACGGAGAGAGGTGGTTGCCTCGGCAACGGCGGCCAGCATTTTTCCCTCTCTTTTGCACACGCATGCACACATGGAAAAAACAAACACGCACACAAACACATGCTCTTCCTATCCTCTCTCCTCTGTTTTCCCTCATTCATCTTTTGTAGCTCGGAGCTGTGTTGCAGGCATAGATTTTCAACTTTCATTTGCTTTTTTTTTTTTTGGTGGAGAGTTTATTACTGCTGCATGTCACTGCCCTGATGAGATTAGATCAAATGTTATAGATGCAATAAATGCTAGTAGCATTAATAGATCCATCTTTTTCGGAAGACTTTCATGTTGCAATATTGTAGAAACTCCTGCCCTGGGGGGGGGTGATAAAAAATTCTCCATGCTTCAAAGGTTTCCCGCCGCTCCACAGGCCCGTGTCCGGTTTTTGCCTTCAGCGTCGTCTGAGGAAGCGTGTCCAGGCTGTGTGTGTCTGTTCCCGGTGTTTGGCGTGTCGGGTGTAATCAACTTATGTTACATGTTCCCTTTTCTTTTCCAGCGTGCGCGGTGGAGACTGGAGCGCATGTATCTTCTTAAGCATACCGCAGTAAGTGCTCGTGACAGGTCCATGATACCACACGGGATTAGATTAAACTGGATGTGTGCGTTATTGTCTGCGTGCACGGGCGCGCTCCGTGTGTGAGACGGAGCCATATATCACACACGGGGGAGCAGAGTAAGGACCCCCGAGGAGGAGTGAAGTCATAAAGCACAGGGGGCCCGCCGTGAGTCACAAGGACGGAGCAGGAATGATGATGGCACCATCAAATTTAATGGGCAGGAGTTTGTGGGTGAGAGTAGAAGAAGAGACCAGAGGAGAAGCAGCGGGAGGGAAGTTGCGTGAGGAGAAGAAAAGGAGACCCTCAAGACAAACCTGCTTAATTAAAGCCATCATTCTCCTCCATTTCACATTATTTAATATCGCTGATTGGAATTATGATCTCAGCGTGTCTCTGAGAAGCTGGCAGATTTCAACCCCCCATCTAACAGATTCACCTCCAAAAAGCCCAGCATCATCAACTTGTAACACCAGGCATGTTTTCGCATTGGCAGGATGGGATGCCGGTGCCAAGAGAGCTTCACCATGTCCACCTACCCCCCCCCCCCACACACACACACACACCCACCCAACCACCCCATCCTCCTGCATCTCTCTTTCTCTCTCCCACTTTCACACCCTCCCTCCATCCGTCCCGGTATCCGTAGTGATTGGAGGCAGGGTTCAGGCGTTGCTAGGAGACGAGGAGATTGTGGCCAGAACGTTACCGGGAGAGAGCGCGCCCTTGTGGCTGCCGCTCCCCACCTCTGCTCAGCGTACCCCGGCTCAGGACAATGTCCTCAGCCACCCCTCGCCTTTAGGGAGCGTCCTCAGGGAACACATAGGTAGGTGAGCATGTTGATGGGGATACGTAATAGTTTGTTTTGTGTGTTTTTTTCATACTACGTCATCACTACGTGCGCGGAGGAGCAGCCAAACAAACGGTGGTAGGTTGACAGAGTTCTAATGATATATCTGTCATGTTCCTCACAGGGATCATTTCCATAATCAAACTCTGCCCAGGTCACAGACTTCCTGCAGCGGGCCGAGCTGCATCACGCTCTTTGTTCCAAAACGTGACCCCGAGAGGGTCACCAACACTATTGTGTGTCTGGCTTCGATGTGTCACGTCTGCGTGTCCTCAAAACGATTTTCAAAGCTGCATCCATTGTGGGAAAATAATACTTAATGTCTCCGGGACGCTAATTGTGATATTGTACGACACTCCAGAGGAAGAAGGATCAAAGAGTGTGAAATTGAACCAAAGCACAGCTTAAGAAGCATGCACTTCAAAGGCTGTGATGGACCGGGATTTCAAACTAAATTATATGCGGGAGAATTTTCATCTCATTCAGCCGGCTGCTGTACATCACAAGGCCGGCTGGAGGGGTGGACGACACGTGCGCATTAGTGGTGTGACTCTGACTCTGTGTGGTCATGGAGGAAACTGCAGACTCCACTCAGTGTTTGCTTGTTGTTGCTGCGTAATTTGAACAGCATCGTCTGGGAGATTGTCCCAAGCTCAGCGCGTATTTAAAAAGGGGCCGCATATTTTCCACTTTTGTCTGCTGTTTTGAGCGCTAGAAACACTTTCTGGAGCGGGTCAAAAGATCAGACCCCGCGCGGGCATCCGCAAGGGCCAGAAGTGTGGTGTCAATCTGATTTGTGACACCCTGTAATGAAAGCACCCCTTAAAAATCCACAAAAAATATTATATTTAATATTAAAAGAAGCCAATTTTGCCTTATCTAAGTAAATGTGGTCATGGACTTCAGGAGGCGTCAAAATATTTGGTCCCAAATGTCTGTTCAAATGCAGGTTATTGGAAATTTGCTCCTCCAGTGCTGTTTGCAATTGCTGATTATGTATTCAATCAATCACATTTGGTTGGTAGCACTTATCCTCTCATTGCTGATGGAAGCTGTTTTCCCCTCCATACTGCCTCTGGGTCTTTTTTTTTTAAAAGCTTCACACTGCTATATGTTTTTTCCCATCTGATGTGGTTGTTGCCTGATTTTATGACCTGGTAGGGAGCTGATTATTACTATTAAGTCCTGAATTCTCATGACTGAGCACAGACTGTGCTTCTTGAGACAATTCTTTTTAGTGCCATCATAGTTTATACATCATTTTGAGTATTTATATCTTTTCAAATCATGTTTTCCTACCATTTTAATTGGAACATGTCCCAAAAAAGCATAAAAAAGCCTTTATTGTTTGTCTGTCTTCAGTGGAAAATGCCTCAGAGACTTTCTCCTCAATAAGCAGAAATGATGAAAATGATACAGTTGTATTCATTCCCATTTTCCTTTTTGTTTTTTGGTCTGTGTGTGCAAACAGAGAGCCTTCTTTACCACTGTGTGCCTCCAGCCTCCTCTGTGGAGGATTTTGTGACCTTGTTCACGATGGCGAGGGTCTGAGTGTTTCCCGGCAGGTGTTCCTGTTGATTGGATTGGCCTGGTGGCCTGACTTGCCGGCCCAGAGTATCACTGCCCTTTATCTAGCCTCTCGGCTCTTTCGCTGCGACTCGTTGCGGCTCTCTGCACCGCGGCTTCTTGAGTCAGTCAGTCATGGCTGAACATTTTCGACTAAAAACAAAACCAAATCGTTAAAAAAAAAAAAAAAAAAAGGAAAAGAAGCCAGCAAACAAACAACAACAACACAAACGCGTGCACCTCGTCTAGAAAAATGATCCTCAGTTAAGTCTCTGTGATGCTGTTGCTATGGCAACTCTGATGGAAATAGACGTGCATCTGCGAGGGAATGAAATGTATTGAACTGTTGGCTGGAAAAAAAGAGATGTTGCCCTTGTGACTGACAGCCGAACGCATGTTTGTGAATTAGAGATTTAAGATCTGTGATAGCTCGCGTGGTTTTCTGTGTATGGCGGTTGTGGTGTGAGGGAGATTCTGAACGAGAGCGAGACGCCATGTGTGACACACTGCAGTATATTAAAAGTGCAGCACCATGGACAGAGGGCACAGGGCACGTCATTACCAGGGCTGGAGCAGGCGAGCGGGCCGGAGCTGAGCCCGCCGGAGATAAGCCACGGCCCAGGCAACACAATAAATCTAATGGGGGGAGGACTCCGTCACAACGTGGAAGTGATGGTGTTCTGAGAGTCCTCCCAGAAGCTGATCAACAGCTGGAAATCAAAGCGGTGACTCAATTCAGTTTTTTGCTTCTTCTTGTAAAACAAATACAGCTCAGCAAGTCTGTTTTTCATCATCAGGCGAGAACAGCAAACTTGAACGAGCTTCAACCACTGCCATGCAATCTTTCTCTGATGCCTGCACTCCAATTTTCTCACAAACTCGCCTTTTTTTATCCGTAGCCTTGGTCATTATTGGCACAACCATCCATTCCCCTCAGTCCTGCCTCCTCTCCATATTGCCTTTGTACCCTAGTGCCTTCTCATTAAGCTAATTCACTTTCTCTTGACATGAAATAAGAACAAAGGAGCCCTAGCAAGACCCTTATGCAAAAAAAAAAAGAATGCAGAGGGCACTTTTTTGGGGTGAAATCTTTTTTTTATTTTCTTCTTTTTTGGCGAAAATCAATGAAAAAGCAAAAGCTTTCACAGAGGGTGGGGTGGTGGAGGGATGTGATGGAGAGATGAGGGAGGGGGTGCAGGAATATGAGTGTGTATGCATTTTCAAGGCGGTCTTTCTGTTGCAAGAAGAAAAAAAACAACACAGTAGTCTAACAGGAAAACGAACAGCTCGAGCTTCTGATGGAGGCATGGGAATGCAATTTGGTGACGGAAACTGACGCCTGGGAGCTTCTCGCCGTAATGGAGGCTTGAGGAAAAAAGGACGACGGGGTTTTAATTTGAGTTGGAGATAGGTGGAATCACCTCAGCGGCGTGTGGAAGAGGGGAGCGAGGCGAGGGAAGGGAAGGAGCGGGGAGGGGGCGGGGGGGTGTGGAGCTCGCTGGCTACGGGACCCACAGGCACCCCGACTGTACGCCGCTCTCATCATTTTTTGGAGGTGAGGACAAAAGAAAAAAAGGGGAAACCGGAGGAAAGGCCCGGGCTCCGAGTGTCGTGACGGCCCCCCCCCCCGACTCTGCCGCCGCTGGTCGGGGCTGTCTGGACTCAAAGGGCTGGCGGAAAAGCGGCGGAGCAGCCGACTCAAGACTGGGGTTTCCTGCCACAGCAGCGGGATTGTCACAAAACAGCCTTTCACTCTTCGAGGGGCCTTGTATTGCTCCGTTTTTCAGGTACGCTTTAAGGGTGCGTTAGCTAGCCTGTCTCTCCCCGACTCTGCCTCTCCCTGGCGAACGTTAGCTCTGTTTATAAAAGGAAAACGTCTGGCTGCGTGACAGCCAATTTTGTAATGCGGTGCTCACGCCATGTCTCTTGATAGAATACGTTATTTATGCTAGCTAACCCATTTACTCAGAGCCTTGGTGGATTTCTGAGTGGCAACATCTGCACCTAATCACCTCCTTTTAGTAGCCAAACGCTGCTCGGGCTCCCTTTTCCCCTTTAGCCAGTTATAACTATGGGCTTGTGTGTAAAAATACTTGGAATAATGTAACGAGCAGAAATTATCCAAGTTGGGAAGCCGCTAACGAGCGCTTCTAGCATAGCTAGCTCCCAGCCGATGCGGCTAGCTCACATATTTAATTTGCAGTATTTGGTGGATTTTAAGCTAACGCTAACCTGACAAAGCTAAAAGAGGCAGCGCTACAAAGCTAATTGTAATGCGCACACCTCGCTGTCGGGCTAACGTAGCGCCTTGCTTTCTGCCTCCCCCAAACACCCGTGTTTGGGTTGATAACAATGTGTCACACCGAACCGAATATAACAAAGCGAACGTCGTTGGAAAAGCCATTGCGTGCGCTTTTCTCAATTAGGCGAGCGCCGCCGTTGATGGACCGCCGACAAAAACTGCGCCGAGCCAGTTGGCATTGTTGCTGCACCGGACGTGTGCAGTCAACGCCGCTGTTCGGTCGTGCACAGTGGGATGCTGTGATTAATAAGTAATCTGGAAATAGGCTAACGAACGAGTGGAGTGGAGCCGTGTCGGTACGTGAACGCAACATCCTCCCTGCGTGACCCTGAAATCGAGCACTTGAAAGCGTAGCTGTTTGATGATGTAGTGTGTGTGACTCACTTTGATTGATTAGATATTATCAGTTCTGTTTAGTACCCCCCCCCCCCCCTTGTATGTTTTGTAAGGCACCACTTTCCCAGTATGATTACCTCTTAGTTGTGGCCTCTGAAAGACAATCCCCCCCTCTCTGTTGTTTTTGGGGGCTATTCACCATTTTACAATGTGCTTAAAACAGATAATAAAGGCTTGTGTTGCTAATGGTAATTACAGCCACTGACCCATAAAGGTGGTGGTATCCCCCTTTTGCTGTGTCCTAAGTTCCGTAAAGAACATTTAACTTTATGCGTTTTAAGAAATTTAAGGTGGGACCTGGACTTCTTTAGTCTCTGTGAGGCTGTGTTTGTTTACACACGAGGAAGTGTTTGTGACCTTGTCTCTGTTACCTCGTTGCAGTAGCAGCATTGCCCACTTTTCTCTCCAACTCTTTGTGTTGTGAGCCAAGGCAGGCGGCAGAAGCTCGCATAGTTGGAAAAGAAAAAGGATAAAGGACAGATCAGCGGTGCATTTTAGAATAAGGGCACGAGCGTAAGCAAGGCTAGAGGCAGCCTTTGAATGAAGAAAGTAAATAACAAAAGCAAATGGCCACATCGTGTTGCTGTTTTGCGAAAAGCAACAAATGGGAACCGCGGGTGTCCATCCCTTAATTTTCTATACTGATTATTCCCAACGGGGGTCGCATGGGTGGGCTGGAGCCGATCTCCTGGAGGTGACGACGGGCGAAATGCGGGGGACACCCTGGACAGGTCACCAGTCCATCGCAGGGCCGCACAGATTTAAACCACACACACTCACATTCTCTCCTAAGGGCAATTTAGAGTGTCCAGTGAACCTAACACGCAGGTTTGTGGGTGGGGAAGGGAGCCGAACCCACACAGGCACAGGGAAAACATCCAAACTCCACACAGAAAGCTTCTGGTTCCGCCTGGGGACTCGAATTGGGAACTCTTTTGCTCTGAGGGGATGGTGCTAACCACCACACCACCGTGTTGCCAAATTACTGATGCGATTATGAATATTTGATTCAACACCAGCTCACTTGTTTGTTTGTTTTTGACAAAGTCAGCCATAGTAAATTGGCGATGTAGTTAAATGAAGTTAAAACAAACATTTAAAGTCAGTGTTTGTGACTTTATTAGTGCTTTGTTGGCGGTTTCTTTAACATTTATTAGGGCTCGTTATAGTTGAATAGAGATCATCTTACTGATGTTTATCAATGACATGTAGATTAGTGTCATCAGGTTGCCAGATTGCAACCTTCTACATACAGCTGTAAAGCTTTAAAAACATGATATGTCTTGTAGAAATGTGGTCTCGGTAACTCTTTTGATTTTGTCTTTTTGTATTTCCACAGTCGCAAGGATTTCTGGTCAGCAGCTCACGGACAATGAACTTGTATGCATGGATATACTCCAAAAAACACAGTACGGGAGCCCGAATTGATGGAACCTGAGGTGGAATAAATGGATTACCCTAACTTTGGAAAATTGTTGCCGTGGAACTGTCCAGCATTAAATGATGGTTGACGAAACACGCCAAAGGTAAGATGGCTGAATGCTGAAGGCCACAAGCTGAGGCAAAGCACCGAGAAAGAAGACAGCACTAGGAGGGGACCAAATTGTTCGACTGGGGAAGGAGAGAAAGCGTTTCCCTCCGCGCCTAAGAGCGGATGAGAAGATCCATGGAGTGTTTGCCTCCAGGAGTGTTTAGTGAAGCTAAGCATTCAAACCTCTCGTTTCTCTTACCGGATTTTGCGTCTCACACAGGTGTGAGGAGTCAGGTCTGGGGAAACTTCCACATGTTGACAAACTGAAGGACTGCAGTCACACCAAGCAATCTCAATGGTGTTTTTTTGAGATTTTACTGCTTTTCTTTTTCTTTTTTCTTTTTTTTGTGTTTTCTGCCGTTGGATCAAAGCTGAGTTTAATCCTAGAATAGCTCTCTTTGCTTGAGCTGTTATTATAGTGGAGTGCGTCCATGTAAAGACATTTTAAAGTTGAAAGTCATGGTGGGATGTGGCAGGCGTCCATGATATCATTGCATTCTCAGTGCCAAACTGCTTCGTGGGAATGACTGCTCACGCTTAGCTTCCCATTTTTCTGAAGTAGGAATCTTCTTCTCGACCCATCTCTTGTGAAACAAGATGTTTTTGGAGGCCCAGCATTGAGAGGAAGCCTTTTGAAGTGGAGAAAGCCTCTTTTCGCTTTGAATATGTAGGATTTTAAAGATTTTGAGCCTTCTATGTTGTTTGTAAACTCTTTCATGTTCCATATCCTAAGCCACACATTACGGGATGGAAATTGATTTGAACCTCTGCAATGTTTTTCATTTAATCCTTTGCTTCAGCTTTTAGTGGATTTAATAAGCTTTTTCTTATTTTACTACCGGGCTGTTGAGTAAGCCTTACAGTTTTTGGACTGAATCATTCCATGATATAGACACTGACAAATATCTCTTTTCTTTTCTTTTTTTCTCTTAAAAATCCAAACTTGGAAAAAGGATGCAGAATTTTTCGAACAGCCCTGCTCCTCCCTCTATCCCCCCTGGGTTCAGTGGGAGGGGTGTAGGTGGAGCTCCTTATCCCCCTCAGCCAGCAGAGCCCCAGATCTCCCCGAGGATGACAGATGATTATGCAGGGATGCAACAGCAGAGTCTGCACAGAGGGCATCACCACCCCGGGCAGGCCAGTCACATGCTCGCTTACAGTGCAAGAAATAGAGGAGCTGGGGAGCCACCACCATCGCAGAGTAACATTCACAGTGGCAGCGGTAACAACCCCTACAGGAAGGATGCTATGGATTATTACTTTTCAATGGGTGGAAAGGACAGACACAGAAGGGGAGGTATGAGTTATGGGGGAGGGTTTGGGTACCCCACTATTGATGGACATATACCTCACCAGTACCGGCATCCTGGATCGAGCTCCACACCGTCCTCTGGCCTCATGTCACCGTATCCTGTAGACTATGGCTCCGGTGCTGCTTCGGGTGGGGGAGCCGGAGCCTTTTCTCCTTCCCATCAGTACAACATGAACCAGAACCCAGCAATGCAGTCGGTGCCAGGTTCCCAGATGCACCGCCAGCACGGGCAGACCTTTCCTGTCCACCACGGACAGCAGCACAGGAGCTACACACACTCTGGCCACAGAATGACCCCACAATACCCACATTTCTCTCCACAGGGTGGAGCGTCCACGGGGTCGTCAGGAATGTATAGCCCCCCTCCGCAGAGGTATATTGATGGAGCTGCTAGCACCGGCTTTGATCCCAAAGTCAACAGTTCTCCCAGTGTCAACTCCAGTTCAAACTCAATCTCTAGTTCAGTTGCTGCTAACAATGTGGGGCCAATGGAGAATGTTCAACAGAGCTACCATGCTGCAAACTATCACGTATACTCCCCACAGTCACACTCCCTTCACAAGCAGGCCACACTACAGCACCGCAACTCGCAGCATGGTTTAGGCGTAGGATATGACGGTTCTCTGAAGATGCAGCATCAGGGTCCATCCCCAGGTTCCGTTTATGCTAAACATCAGGCCTCCGCTCCCAGTATACCTCAACCAGCATCTCAAGAACTGGCCAAATCCCCGATGCATCCCAATGCGCAGCAGACTTCGATGAACCAAAACTTCAGCCCGATTTCCAACCCCTCCCCAGTTGCCTCAGCAGTGCATTCCCCTAGCTGTAGCTCCTCGCCTTCCCCTTTGATGGGCGTCCCAGAGGCACATGGAAACCCGTCGGGCCACGGTCCCTCGCATCCGCCGCCATCAAACCCCCGTAGCAGCCACGGCCATGGTAGATTACTGCAGACTATGCCTCAGTTAAGTCCCACACCCAACTCGAATAGCAGCATCAGTAGTTGTGGTAGCAGTGCTAGTCATAAGGCTCACAACCCAGTTGGGGGAAGCAGTCTTCCTACGTCGGGCCGCAACAAGGTGGGTCATGGTGGTGGAATTGGATCCAGAGAGGAGGGCTTGTTGGTTTACTCGACTCCTTCGCTTGACAAAATGCAAGATGCCGGCCTGAATAGTCTTAATGCCTTGAGCTCACAAGTAGCTAACTTACCAAACACCATTCAGCACATGCTCCTCACTGACTCAGTGCTCTCACAGAAGAGGAAAGATGGCGGGCAGGCGCAGCAGGCGGCGCACGGAGTGCCCCCGCCACAGCCCAGGAGTCGAAACGCTAGTGCGGCCTCCAGCACTAGCACCGTCAAAGATGGAGGTGCAGTGGGCATCGGCGACGGTGCTAGCCTAGATGTTGTTGCCGACGAAGACTTCTCTTTGATGGCAAGTGGGGGCTCATCCGGGACCAAAGGAGACAGGGAGGATCAGTTTTCTGAAGGGGAACATGGGAGGGTGAGGCAGATGAGTGGTGCTAGCAGTGAGTCTGAAGCAGCTGGCTTTAATCAAACCCAAACACAGACTGAACGAGCATCCAGCGTGAAATCAGTCGCATCTGATTCTCCATCCAAAGACACAGTTGCCACAGAAACAAAAAGAAAAGAAGCTCACATTCCTTTGCCGTCATCATCATCGTCGTCGTCATCTCCATCCTTTGGATATCAGTCATCGGAGACTGGCCCAGTGACACATCCAGCACCCCCAGTTTCATTGTCGCCTTCATTCACCCCATCCAGTATTCCTCCCCCACAACCAAACTGCACCCCAGAAACTGGTTTGACATTTAACGCTGACAGAGGTGGAGAGAGGAAACCGCCAGATGTGAAAAAGGAAGGCGACGCTGCAGCTGAAAAAACGCAGAAGGTCAGTAGCCAAACACAACAAGACCGAGAAGCCGACACACCAAATGGTCAAGACAAGGAAAACAGGTTAGTGTCCGAAACCAAACCACATAATTATAAGAGAGAAGACAAACACGCATCAGAAGAGCAGCAGAACTCCAGTAATGTTGGTGTGATTGTTTCGGCCAGATCGGAAGGAGCTCAAGCTGAAAAAAGTAAGCATCCCCAAGACAACTGTGTGGAAGAAAAGCAGCCGCACTCTCACTCCAGGGAGTCGAGCAGTCATAACGGCGAGGAAGGTGTAGATCTGAGTATGTGTTCTCCCCAACGCCAGAAATCGAAACCTGGAAGGTCTCAAAATCCCCAACCGCCTGGTTCACATAAATATGGCTTTTCCGACTCGACATATGGCTCGGATTTGACCATGAAGAACAGAGTGAGGGCTGGCCCGAAGGGTGTAACAGACTCTAACGCGAGATTCTTACGCTACCAACAGTCACAAACTGGATATGCGCATCCAAAAGATGCTGGAGGTCCTGCAGTGGACACCCTGCCGAAGAGAAGCCAAGGCGAGGGATCGAAGGGTCAGGAGGAGAATTCACAGATGCAGCAGTTCCCAAGCCTTTTGCAAGAGGTCCTTCAAGGTTATAATTTAGATAGACGCTATGGCAGGCCAGAGCAGGCATATCCTGCACATCACCATGTTCACCAGCAGTTTCCAAACAGACTCGCATTTGGTATGACAGAGAGTGGAAGGATTCAAAGTGCAGTGCCTGAGATTTCAGCTCATTCTGCTCAAATGGGGAGTTCTGGGAAGCCCCCAAATCAGAAAGATGGAAGTGAGCCCGATTTCCCAGCTGATCTCCAATCCGCTATGAAGTCAGAGCTGCCCAATGCTAAGATGTACCAGAATGCTGATAAAACTGAAGTGGGTGTGTCGCAGAGCCATTTACCGCAGGCCACAGAGTCTCAGGAGCCCCCACCAAAACATATAAACCTGGCTGACTTTTCTCTCCCACAGAAAAAAGGATCAGCTAACGCGTCCAACCTCTCCTCTGCTGTGCAGGAGCTCCTTTTGCAGGAGCCAGAGCCACTGACTGGCACAACCGGTCAAACGGAGCCGCAGAAATCATCAGGCTCCATGTTGGCCTCCTCAGAGCGGCGCTCCGTCATCTGTGATGTGTCGCCAAACCGACGCAGCACACCGGAGAGGGACAGGGAAAGAGACAGGGAGCGTGAGAAAAGTCAGAGCGGAGCCTCTGTGATCCAGCAGCCTTTCTCCTCTCCGGCCGCAGGCAGCGACAAAAAGGATCCCGGAGAGAAACACATGATAAAAACGGAGATGCCGTCAAAAGAGGCTGGAGCAAACGCTACACATATCCAAGCCAAACATCACGGCATCAGCGGGGTTAACGAGCCAGACATGGACTACCATTCCAAATCTGTTCATTCAGTTGGAATGAGCGCAGACCCCTACAGGCGAAGTGGCCTGGACATGACTTCTCACCCTTTGGGCGCTAATCCTCTGTCTTCACCGTCGAGGCATCCATCATATCTCCACGGTGTGGATCTGACAGCCGGGGGGGGCGGCGCCTTCCCTGCTTTTCGATACGGAGACACAAGAGAAAGCAGCCTGTTGCCGCGCGGAAATCCGCATTTCCCCCCCCACCATCCATACCACCATCTCCCACCTCAGTCCCAAACCACCAGCAAGCTGCAAATGTACGCGCACCCCCGCGGCCCCCCCCATCACCCGCATGACATGAGCGAGTGGATGAAAGCGATGAGCCGCTCTTCTAAAGAGATGATGATGCAGCCCGGCTCTTCTCCTGGAAGACATAAGGTCAGCCAGTCAGAGCATCGGCACCGAGCCATTTCCCACGGCGACGTGCCCAGTGAGCAGCATCCCAGCAAAGTTTCGCTCCATCATCAGAGTGCTTATTACGAAATGAAAATGTGGGAATCGGCACACTCTGGACGGGAGGGCGCTCGTATGATAGAGGGAGACCCCTACTATAGAGCCCAACCTCCTCCACCTCCCCCTCTTCCGTCTCCAGCTCCTGTGGTTTCACACGGCCCCGTTCCCCCGCCGATGTCCCACAGCCAAAATGCCGTTGAGCCCGAGCCCCCAAGGGGAGCCACAGAGGAGGCCAAACATCTCTGCCCACCTCCTCCGTGCAGCTCCACCAAGCCTCCACCTGATGTGAACTCCACTCAGCCACAGGGGCAGCGCCCGACTAAAGCTGGAGGTGCCGGAGACACAAATCCGCTGATGCTAAGAAGGAGAGTTCGCTCTTTTATCTCTCCCATTCCTGCCAAAAGACAACTTCAAGATGCGTCTCAGCAGCGAGCTGCCACAAATTCGCATCACTCGCCCGCGGCTCCGTCAGAGTCCAGCCATCACAATGACGATGACTCATCCAGTTCGGATTTGCCATGTCCCAGACTCACCTCCCCTCTGCCAGGAGAGAGCGCCTTTTCACAAACTCTGTCTCCATCAAGTGGCAACAGCAAGGTTTTACCTACCAGAAAAGGGCGAGGTTTAAAGCTCGAGGCAATAGTGCAGAAAATTACCCCAAATGTTAAAAAGCCAGCCGGCCACGCCGATGATGAGTCGAACCATTACCCGGGATTCCCACACTCTGAAATGCCGACGTTCAACGAGTCACAGGACCAAGATTTGGTGCTTTTTCCCAGGGTTTCAGGAGGAGACGACAGTTACATGGATGAAAGTCACTCCTTAAAAAGCATGCTTCCCTTCAGAGGCGTTGATGAAGCCGGGCCCGTGCCGACGCCCGCCTACCCATGCGATCCCCATCAGACATCGCAAGCCATCAAACAGGATTTTGACTTTGGGTTAGGTGCTGCCGTGGGCTCCACACCAGGGGACAAAGAAGACTTTGCTTTACTCGGACCTTTACCTCCTCCTCCACCTCTTCCCCGGCCGGTGCAGGGTTCCCCACCTCCATCTTCCTCCGCCCTGTCAGACATTCAGCATTTCACAAACACTTACCAGCAGCTTGAGACGCGGCGGGGGGAACAGTCTGCCGCCAACCTCCTCCGACAAAAACTTCAAGAATCGGGCATGGGATTTGAAGACTACCCTGGCAGCGACTACTATGGGACACCCCCTCCCCACCAAGGACACATGCTGAACAGACAGCATCAGATGTCTTCAGGGAGGTCCAGTCTGTCGCCACAAGATTCAAAGCCACTCGACAATGTTGTGCCTAAAGGCTACTTCCCATCTGGCAAGAAAAAGGGCAGGCCCGTGGGGAGCGTGAATAAGCAAAAGCGGGCTCAGAACCAAGTCCAAGCACAGGCCCAGCCTCAGGTGCCGACCCTCAACGCAGCCCAGAGTGCTCCCCCGGCACCGCCCCTTCCCTCTGCAGCAGCCGCCAGCACCCCGTCAGCGGCGCAGCCCGCCTGCAGCACGTTGACCCCCACAGCGCCCCCTCCGCCCGAAATTAAAGACTCCCCCCTGCTCGACCCGCCCGTACTGACCCAGGCCGTGAAAGTGGACGTGGAGAGCGAGGACGCACAGCCAGAGGTTGAGGCCAAGCCCGTGCGGCGCAGACGCAAGGGCGTCAAGGATGAAGATGAGCCGTTTGAAGCCAGGGGGAGGCAAAGGAGGAGGAGGAGAGCGCCAGTAGCGGCAGCAACATCTATGACCAAAGATGACCCAGATACAGCGGCAGGAGGGGGTCTCGGCACAAACAGAGTCTACGCAGATCCAACCAGAAAGGGCCTGTTCATTCCTCACATACACGTGGAGAAGAAAGTGCCAGAGATCGGAGCCGTGTGCACAATTGTGAACGCTGAGGAGGACAAGATGAAGGGAGAGCGCAGCGCGGCCGTTGGGAAAGCAGGCGGGAGCGGACTCGATTCTCTCCTGACCTCTGCTCTCTCCTCCCAGTTATCTCGGCGAGACAAAGAAGCGGAGATACGGGAGACGGACGAGGTGGAAAGCGCACTTCAGTCAGGCAAAGCGCTACCGTCGTCCGGTTATGTCGTTTCAGGCCCCGTGATTACCGAGACCAATCATTCTGGCCGCCTGCTGTGCTGCCTCTGTCAGAAATGGGCCAATTACAAGCACCTTGGCGATCTGTACGGGCCGTACTATCCAGCCGAATATGCCGCCAAGCTCCCCAAGAACCAGCCTCAGATTAGACAGTGCCAGGCCGCCACGGGCCCCAACAAAACTGGACCAAACTCAGACATAACCTCCAACCCTTCGAGCGCCACCCAAGACATACAAACAACACAACAAGCCCAGTTCACCAAGCCCTCGGCCGAGAGCGAGTATTCCGCCATACTAGATTCAGAGCTAGCGTATCTCGCCACCAGAGTCCCAACCGCTTACCCGCCTGGAACAAATGAGATGATGATGCACGCAGCCGGCAGGCTGAGCCACACCGCCTCGTCCTCTTCCTCCTTCACCACCTCTCTGACCTGGGACATGCATCCAGACATCCGGCCTATCCCGGAGCTCAAGAGAGAGCCGGACTTCGAAGGCGACCAGCAGCAGCAGCAGCAGGCGCCCAAACAGCAGCCCCAGCAGCCGCCCGAGGTCGCCCAACAGCGGCCGCAACACAGGAAGCTAACCTCCCACCCCCGCTTCAAAAGGCGACACAAGTCCAGCGACGATTCCCCTCGAATGGTTCCATCCAACAGCAAGGCATCCCTGCCCTTTCAGCCGCCCCCACCCGCCTTGGACTCTCTGGGACCCCTGGCACAACTTGCACAGCTGCCTCAGATGCCTATGGACCCAGAGGAACTGTGGGTACATGAAGGCTGTATTGTTTGGACCAGTGGCGTGTACCTTGTAAATGGAAGACTGTACGGCCTGCAGGAGGCACTAGATGGTGCCAGAGAAACGGTGAGTTTGACCTGTATCTAACTGAGCTGTTTTGTTTTGTTACGCTTCAGTTATCCCTCTTTAACATAGTGCATGTGTTGTAATGTGTAAGCAAACACTGTCAGCTTGAGTAGCGATAATCATTTCCACCAGCAACTGTTGAGTTAAGTTCTTAAACGACGTTGGCCTCTCTTGTCAGAGCTGCTCGTACTGTGAGATGGTTGGCTCAACCTTGGGCTGCTACAGCAAAGGCTGCACACTCCGTTACCACTACCTATGTTCTATGGAAGCCGGTGAGTGGGCGCTTTGGTTTCAAACTGCTCTGCAAATGATTCAAGCTCATGTAGCCACCCTGGCAGCTCCCGTTAAGAATTTACATGTTGTTTTTTTCACCTTCGCCAGATTGTTCTCTAAACGAAGATAATTTCTCACTGAGGTGTCCGAAGCACAAGGTAAAGAAAGACAGGTTGGTCTCTGTTTCTCATTTAGACACTTTTTCTGCCTTTCGTTTTTATCCCAAACCAAATCACTGATTAGTCTTTATTTATTTATTTTGCTTTTCCATCTCCCATCTCCTCTGAATGCAGTTTACCCAGAGCATCCGGCCAGCCAAGTCAGTGTACCTGGAGCAGTCAGAGAGAGGCTGAAAGAAACGGAGAGGAGGAAGAGACACAGGAGACCGAGAGCTGTAAGTTGAAAACAACCTGTGCGGTTTTTTTGCCTGTGGCTTTGATTTGAATCTGTTTCTGTTAGCATTAATCCTCGATCTGCACATCATGCTGTTTCATATTCCAACTCATTAAGGTGACTTAGATCCTTTTAGATGTATCCAAAAGTCTTTACATCCATTTTGATTTTTGCAGGGAATGTTAATCCGGTGCAAACAGCTCCTAGAGTTAGTTATTTCAAGGAATTATTTTTAACCTTTTCTTACACAAACTAGCAGTGCACCTGCTACTTTTCTAGCTTTCTCCCCCTTTCTCTCACGCCTGGCCTGCTCACCTGTCTCTTCACGTCACTACCTCCCTCTCACGTTCAAACCACACTGTATCCATGGAAACTGACACAGAGGCAACGTTCCTCCGTTTTCTTAGGAGTTAGAATGCCAATAAAAAGATTAACCTTGCTTGACAGTCTAGATTTAGCCATGTTTGGTTTTTATTTGTACAAAAATACATGTTTTCAGTAAGTAGTCATATGAGGGAAAACTTTCAAGTTATTTCATTTATACCCAAAAGGTTTGAACTCTGTTTTTTGTGTGTATGTTTGTTTTCTCTCTCAGGTTAACTTGGACAGTTGGGGAATGACAAATGTGAGGAGACTGGACTTTGTGGAGAACAGCTAAAGGGAATGTACAATTTCTCAACAGAAATCCACTCTATCTACATTTAAGACAATGGAGAAAAGTAACATTTTTGTATTGCTCTTAATTAAATGCAGAAGAAGAAAGAAAGAGGAAAAAAACAGACATGCAACATGGAGGAACGGAGTTGCAGGACGGAGACTACAAACTACAGTGATTTAAAAGTGGGATGAAAGGAGACGTGGGGACCGATTGAAGACTTAAAAGAACTTTTTATGTAAAGAACAAAAGAAACTAACTTCCTCTCTAGGCTTACTTTGATTTTCCAGACACCCTTAAAGTGTTCAGCTCTTTGTTTCTCGTCATCTACATTTTTTTTTTTTGTTCTTTTCTTTGCATTTCAGAGGTGTATTGGGAGCAATTTGGGTGTTATACCCCCCCCTCAAAAGAAAACAAGACTATTTTGTATCCTCTCACATGTAGTATTTTATCTTATGATATTAGGATGATTTCAGTTATTATTTTAGTCCTTATTACTATTTTGTATCCTCAACAGTATTTACTTTTGAAAACAAAATGGGTGTATCTCACGTTATATTCAATCAGCACACGAGTTGGACTTACATTTTTTTACCTTTCCTTTTTTTGTTCTGTTTTTTGTTCCCCCATTCCTGGAGAGGGAGGAGCCAGAGTGATGATGTCTGGAATGTCAGGGTCGAGTTTGCCACAAAGACATTATTGCCTTGGAGAACGGACATCTGTTGCCTTTCAAAAAGTCGTGTATGAGTGAGACGTGAGTGCGTGCGTGAGGGAGAAAAAAATGCCAATATCTGGGTCTTTAATTCCATTTTGGTCCTTTTTGAAAAGTGTTCTTATTTTTCATCGCCGGGGTTTTTATGGTACAGATAGTATTCGTGAGAAATCAGATGGACGGTCTTATTTTTCAAATACAAATTGTTCATAACGTGCTAAGAGAAAGAGACTTGCAAGCGGACGTTAACACTAAGGACTTGATGCGTGTTCGCCATCTTTAACCATGCTGACAGGAGAAAGAGGTGAAGAACGGGACGCCAAGGAGCTCTCACCTCCCTGAAATGATACGTTCTCCATGCAAATTTCCGTTTGCCTAACTCGTGTCAGTCCCTCATAGAGCGATGGAACACTTCAGGAAACCGGACTTTGGAGAGGGCGTCATACGGGCGGTCGGCGTGGAGTGAGCCCAACCAAGTACTTTAACATGGTTTCATTCTGCAGCAGCATTCAATAGGGAGATGCAAAATCCATTTAAAAAGATGCATTGCCACCAGATTTCAAAGTGAGTCATACATGGTGTCGTCTTTATCATTTTCTATTGTTATTCTTGTAAAAAAAAAAATGGAAAAAAAAAGAAAGCCGAGTTGAAAGAAGACAGTCACACTATCGAAACCATGCTGTATTAGAAAACCTGTCAATATGTATATGAAATATGAATACACTTAAAAATGCTTCAAGTACGCTCCTCCTGTTATTTTTGACATTTTTCTCTCTAACTTGTGATGCTGAGTTGGGCTCCTTTTGTGTATGCTCACGACTTTTTGGGTGGATTCATTTCAAATGAAGATTTCTTGGAAAAAAAAAGAAAACGAAAGGGTTGACTTTTCTGGATTGTAACAGTACAAAAATAACCATTTTGACTCATTTCGATTGTTTTTTTTGGGAGGGTAGACTCTCCAGCTTTAAGTAAATGTGAGAGTGGCAACAGAAACCTCAGTAGAAGATGAAAAAAGAGCTTAATTTAAAATGTCATATTTGTTGTAGGTGAAATGTAAAAAACAGACAAATTTTAAGCACCCCATTTAGATTTCCCCCCAAAGCCCTAATGTCGGCATGCTGTGTGAAATTTAAAATGAGGCAGAACATAGTAATTGGCAAATTTTTTAAAGAAAATGGTGAAAGGCATAAATGAAATGTTTAAAAGATGTGGTGACATGGCACTGTAAAAGCAAGCTGACAAACTCATTTTAAAAAATGTTCCTTTCGGCTCACTCTTCTCGGCCGATGGGCTGTTTTCTTCTGCTGTTTTCTTTTCATAATGCTTTCAGTGTTTTCAGGGGGCTGGCGCGTGTGGACATCAGCCAGGTGAGACTTTTAACTTCAGACCAACTGAGGTGTGAAAGAGAAATGTCAGCCCGTTTCAGTTCGGGGGCGGTAAAGCTGAAAGGAGCAAAGACGTGTCGCCCCTGTCTGTCAGCGACCTGCTTCACTGAGGCCTAGCTGCATGTGGCCCGGGCAACCGCTGCTGACACAGGGGCTCATGGAACCATCTTCAGCTGTGGTAACTTCAGGGGATCATTTACAGATTATGGTGTGGAGACTCATCCCGTGGAGGGATTTGAGGCCCGATCGGCTTTCCGTGGCTGTTGTTTGCACGTCCATCTGAAGGTGCCACCGCTGCTTCTCTGTGGGGTCGACTTCAGGACTTGTGACTTTTGATTTTCAGGTTTTTTTTGTTGTAGGTTTTCTGCCGTGTTTGGGATCGCTGTCCCGATGGTGACCCCCAGTTTAAGCCGAGCCATAGCAGACAGGTAACCTCCCACTCTTGGAACACTGGGGTGTGACTGCGAGCTGTCACGGTCCTTCACCGCCAAGCTTTGACTGTTGTTGCCCCACTAAGCTGTTTGGGTTTCACCAAGCGTGGTGCTGTTCCTTATAGTCTATCTTCCAGTCATCTCTCCAATGATCATTGTTCCAGAAATGTTTTGTCCCCCCCCCTCAAGATTTAAATTTTTTCATTATTTGCTGTCATAAATGTAAACATTTCATATGCTAACTGGGGCCTTTACAGTTTGGAAAGTATCACTTGGGTTTTCTAAGCATTGCACACCACATTTCTGGGACAATTGGGAGTTGTCTCAAATAGATTTTTAATTATTAACAGCTGGCCTACATTTTTTTAAATACGGTGGAGAATGACTACACACACCCATATATATGTATATATATTTGTTTTGTTTGTTTTTTTTACTCGCCAGGTCATGTCAAAGCAACAGTGCACATTTACAAGCTGGAAATTATTTTAAGAATAGGGCAACTAACAGGCGGATGAATATTTAAAAAGTCTAGGAAACCAAATGAAAACAGATGGAACAGAGCTGTCTGTTTGGGATTTATAAGGCCGGATTAAAGCAGAGTGTGTGTGTGCGTGTATTAGTGTGTGCACGCGCACATGTGGGTGCGATATGTTCACAGTTGTGCCTGATGACGGGATCATAAAGAGCGACAGTCCCACGGCCCGCAGAGGTCACTGTGACAGCCAAAATCCCCCATCACTCACAGTCTAATGGGGGGGGGGGCGGACTGAGGGGAACGGCAGAGGGAGATTTTTCATTCACTTTTTGCACTTCGTTCGAGGGTGAAGTTAGATGCTTGAAATAAGTAAGTACTCTTCTTTTTTTTTTCTCTCCCCTTTTTCTCAATTGTTCAAATTTAATTAACTGCGTGACATAAAGTGCTCTGATTTATGGCGTCTGCCTCCTGGAGAAGCTCGGTGGTGACAGGAGTCCTCACTTATTTTTCCTCTGATTTAACCATCTATCTTGCCACCAATTACCAGTGACGTGTGAGTTTTTGTCACAGTCTTTTATTCCTTAAATGTTATTAGCGGTGATGGACTGCCAGCTCTCCTTCGATTTCTTTTTGAAACGCCTCACTCATCATGAAGCATTTGTGCAAAGCTGATTTGCTCTGAAACTAATAACCCACTGGCTGTTTTTTTTCTCTTTTTTGACACTCAGAAAACTTGACATTTTCTATCCTTCACTCTTGTATTTAATTGAAGAAGCCTGTGTCTTTATTGACATTAAGGATTTGCATTTCCACCCCCCCCCCCCCCCCCCCCCCCCACTTCAGCCCTCATTTAAGCCTTTCATGATGACATTCCTGCAAAGGGTGCGTTCCCCGTCCCTCTCCTTCTTCCAGACGGTGGTGTCCCTCCTCCTCAGCACCGTGGCCCTGGTGTCCTCCTTCTGGTGCGTGGGTCAGCAGAAGGTTCCCAAGCCGCTCTGCACGGCCACAAAGCACAGCAACTGCATCCCGGTCCCGGGCCTGTCCAACTCCTCCAACATCCAGTTCTTCTGGGAGACCGGGGACGACCGCTTCGTCTTCCCCACCTTTCACACCGGCCTGTTCTTCATCTGCGAGGAAAACATCTACGCAGACGAGTGGGGTGAGAATGACGGGAGGAAAAGAGAAATGGGTCTGCTCCGTTGTGCTTAAAAGAAAAATCACTTAAAAAAAGAGGACTCCTCTCTTAATTCAAGAACTACGTTGCTCATTTTCCTCGCAAAAGCTCATACATGTGACCCAAAGGAGTTGCACAAGTAGAGGAAATTAATAAATGAGAAAATATTGGATTTGTTCACAGACATCTAAAGACTATGACCAGAAACAAGTGCCACAATATAAGATTTGAACAGTATAATTGTACGAGATTTTCAGAGAATTCCCTTAATCGCTTCAAGAAAAACAAAAAAAACCCACCCTAACTGTGGATCGAGTGCCAATAGGAAATGGGCACTGAGGTATCCAACGTCTTCATTCACACCCGTTTGTGTGAGGCTGTGAGTGCGCCTAGTTATGTGCTCAGCCCAAAGAGGATTAGCATCTGTGTGCTCTGCCCGCGTAGATTTAGACTTCAGCAGCAGGACTCAATTATGGATTAAACTCCCCAGAATGAAAGGTTAACAGGATTCACAAATATCGGCTCAGTTTTCACCGACTCATCCGCAGCTGCTCTGCGACTGATTGTATAAGCCGGGGGAGAACGCCGGTGGAACGTTCACCACAAGGCTTTCCTGAGTGGTTCGTTCAGGAGGCAGCTTTTTGCCGTCAGTGGTGTGTGATTCATAGATGCAAATAGCTGCGTAGACGTTTTGAACAGACGTATTTCATGGTGGGCTTGATTCAGAAATTATCCTAAGCAGAGCCACACACCTGACAAGTCAATCTGTCTCACACATTTAGACTTCTAGAAAACTGACTAGGTTTCAGATTCCTGAAAGTGAAAGTTAAATGACAGAAGTCTAAAAAAAAAAAAGGGGGGTGGTCAGTATTTACAATTTAAATTGAGGCATAATATGTTGAAATTGCCTCAAAATTTCTCCATGGAGTTGTTTTGAGGCTGCTTAAAGTTCCCTTGTCTAAATTTCTGAGAGACTCTGACATTGTAAGGTGCTCTTTTTTTCCCACTGTCATGTGAACTCATCCCAACAACTGGGATGAGCTTCTGCTCCAGGTCCCTGAGTTGAATAAACGCAGGTATAGAAAATGGCTTTGGGGCAGCATATTTCCCAAAATGCTACCCATGAAGGGTCGGTTGTTGAAATGTTTTTATGCTCTTCCAGTTCTTATGTGTTCCCAACTCTCAACCTTTCGTTAATTAGAAACCATATATGGGTTATTGGGGGCTTACATGTCAGTAACCAGCAGTTTGGTAATCAAGTCATAAAGAAGCTTAACGGACTAATGGAAAAGATTTATTTCCCTCATTCGGATGTGCATGGGGTTGAATGTGTGTAACTGCACATATTTTGTTGAAAATAAATTGCTGTCAGGTTCCAAAAAAGAAGAATAGATTTAAACAAAGATAAATCTCCTAAATAAACCAAAAAAAAAAGCATTGTCGCCTTGCGTGGTGCAACTGCTGCCAGATTTGTAGCTCACTAATCCTCTCATCTCCTGTCAGGTTTCTTTTTTGCAAAGGTTGCCTCAGCTTTATTGTAAAGCATTTGCCCTCAGTTCATCGGTAGAAAAGAGAGAAAGCATTCTCGGTCGTGATTCGGACTAATCATTGTGCTTTCAGAGGAGAGGTGCCGAGGGTTTTACACTTTGACTCCCGGATCAGAAAAAGGTAATGCTCCTCCTGATTTTTGTCTTGTTGTTTTTTCTCGGTTTCTTAACGGTTTGAGATCAGTTCCGATCCTGGTTGTGCTCCTCCCCCCACAGCCATGATGTGGCTGTCTCTGTCCATGGAGCTGGGCTACATCGGGCTGCTGCTGATCAGCTGCATGCTGCTGTCCGTGCAGCTGTGCCTCAGGGCCTGGTTCCCCTCCACGCTGCGCTGGGGCCAGCTGCTCAACGCTTTTGCCGCTATCTTCACAGTCCTGGCAGGTACGGCCGCTGTGGTTCAGAGCGGCTTTAATGCCGGCTCAGCCCGATAAGCCCGGCCAGCAGGTTCATCTAAACGGCTTTCTCCGCGTGCCTCCTCAGGTCTGCTCGGGATGGTGGGTCACATGATGTTCATGCAGGTGTTCCAGACAACTGCCTCAATGGGACCAGAGGACTTTAAACCCCACAGCTATGGCTACTCCTGGGCGTTCTAGTGAGTTGCTTGACATCCATGTTTCTTTAAATGCGCTGAAATACAGGGATTCAGGGTTAATCAGGACCTCAGCTTTTCCTCTTTCTCAGTGTAAAATTATTCATATCATCCTGATTTTTAAAGGAAAAAAGGGAAACATCCAAAATTAATAAGTAATACCTATGACTATACAACTCAGTATAGATATAAATATACAATTCAGATCATTGTGGTTGGACCACTAAAATACTACATACCAACAGTTAGTCACCACCAAAAAGACAGAAGAAGGAGTCATCGCAATAGTAGTAAAAGTCGTGTTTTATATTAATTTTAATTCTCACTATCGGTAGACAACAAAAACAACAAAAAAATTGTTTTTGTATTTATTTATTTTATTAAAATAGATGAAGAGTCAAAGAAAGGATCAATCTAGGTGCTGCTTTTCTTTCTCGGCTTTTGGGCCATGAAACTACCAATCCGAGCTTCAAATCCTTTGGGTAATATTTTTCTACTACGTTTAAGTAGCCAACATTCAGAAAACCTCTCAAGGTGAAAAAACAACCACCTCTCTGAGTGATTGTTTGTCTCTTCGTGGCCTTGTGATGGATTGCCAATCTGAGCAAGGAGGACCCTGCCTCTTGCCCGTTGGCAGCTGGATTTTGCCCAAACCCCACTGTAACCAAGGAGTGGAATAAATCTTGAATATTTGAAGAGAAATGGAAAGATAACCCTTGTTTAGCACAGCAATGTTGTGTTAACATTACCAAATGCACCTTTAAAACTGATCGCAGTTTGATATGAGTGGGCTCTGGGCTATAAATGCTCTTTTAAAGGGTTTATCCCCAAAGCATCGGAACCCTGTTATACTAATGTCATTTTGATATTACAAATGTGAACTGTTTCACAACTCGCAATGTGCTGGGATGAGTTAGAAAGATGAACCAATGCCCACCGACTGCTAATGTCCTCCAAACGCTCGTCAATTTGGGTTCAGTCAGCAGCACAGCTCTACGGCCAAGAAATGTCTTTGAGGACATGCCATGCTCCTCACACATTACAGTGCACAGGACATAACAGGAAACTGGCCTCCTGTTAGAGAGGTCTGGCTCATGTTCTTTTACCAGCAGCGAGGTGAAAGCAGTGACGTTTCTTTTTTTTTAACATACATACAAATGAGTAACTAAGTGCAGCACTGGTCCCAAAAAGGGTTCATATGCTTTGCATACCCACTTTGGTTCCATTCATCCATTTTCGACTTTTACTTAGGTTTGGGATTTGGGGGGGGGATGAGTCATGGGGTATGGTTAAATGGTCAGAAAAATCAACTCCTATCTTTGGGGGGAAATGGGGGGGGGGGGGGGGAATCCGCAGGAACATAAAGTCTATAATAGAATAAACAAAATGCTTAAAGTCAAATGGGAAGTATCTTTAATTGCGAATGGAGGCATCTAAACCTGTCAAACTCATTAATGAAAACAAATGCAGCACATTTGTAAAAATCCTGCCTTCATAATATCATAAAAAATAAAAGAAAGCTCGCAATGAGCTAATTAATTATTTTGAACAGTAATTATTATGACGATTAATTATCATAAAGACCATTACCATTTCTCCATGTCTTCGTGTGCACATGAGCGTTGTATGAGAGAAATCAGGAGAAACCCATGGAAAGTAGTTCTGTTGGCCTCTTCAAGCTACCCCTCTCATCATGGTTACCCCTAAGAGGACTTCCCTTTCAAATCGATTGATTGACTTTTTTCTCTTAGCTCTAAAACATTCCAAACTCAAGCCCTTTACCCCTCAGGTCATCGTTTCAGTTTGTTGAATATGAGTGAACAAACAGACACATGTGTCTTGTCCCTCTTTTATTTCTCCCCCCCCCCCCCCCCCCCTGTGTCCGTCAGCGTGGCCTGGCTGGCCTTCACGGTCTGCATGGCGGCCGGCGTGTCCACCCTGAACAACTACACCAAAAAGGTCCTGATGGTGGGTCCCAGGCGTACGTCGGGCCTCAACCCGTGCAGCTTTAACTGCGTGGGGCTCTTCCCCCCGGCTTCCTATTATACCCCTCCCAACCCAAACATCCCCTTTGCCTCACCCTTTCCCGCCCCGCCCATCTCCCACCTGTCTCCGTACTACGAGCCCCCGTCGGCCGCCCCCCCGCGTCCGTCTCCCAGGCTCACCCACTCCCACTCTCTTCCCCTAAAGCACTCCGACTCCTTCCCGCCCCCCCCCGCCCCACCCCGCACCTCCGTCTCCTTTCCACCGTCTGTCGCTCCCTTCCCCGTCTCCCTCGCACCCTCCCTTGATCCACATCACGCTGCCGGGACTCAAGGAGACTCACCTGGGTCGGGAGGAGGAATACAGCCCGCTCTGAGCCGTCGGTGCGGGATGCAGTGATGTCTTCTCACGTGTTGTAGTTTGTATTCTGTCAGTAACTATTCTGCCTATAACTCACTGAACACAGGTCCAGTGGTGAGTTCTTTTTTAAGAGAAATATCCATTTTGATTTTCACCTCGTGAGGACACCGAAAAAATACAATCGATGCTGGTCTAAAACCATCAGAGACCGCAAAATTGTATGTTCCAGCACCAACTCGTGACAAACGATAATGAAGCAACAAGTAACTTCAACAACTGGATGAAAACCATGTTTTAATATTATATAATATAAGAAAAATTCCTTGTCATGGTCATTTATGGCACATGATGGTGGAAAAAATCAAACGGCATCGGACACAGAGCATTCTGGGAAACTCATCACTATTTACAGTCTCATGCGTCGGGAGATAAAAACCCGTTGCCTTCCTGCTCCTCTCTGCGAGCACAGAGCTAACGTCAAGTATCTGAAAGGCTAGTTGTGTTGGGTTGTGTTGTGTTACTGGAGTGTTCTTGTTTTAACAACCAGAAAGAAAAACAACTGTCTGTTCGTTTATGAAAACAGTGAGTGTAACAGGTCAAGATGAAAAAACAAACGACATAAGAAACTCAGCTGTATTACATTAATCCTCCTTACCCTTTACTTTGCCATTTGTGGCTTGTCTGAGATGTGCGAACGAACAATAAAACGATGCAGAAAACGATATCTGAATAAAAAATAATTCACCCTTTTATTTCTACTGTAATGTTCAGATCAATATGTAAATCTACATTACACAATAAACATAAAAATAAAAATGACCACAGATTATACTCTTCATCCTGCTAGTTACGAGCCAGAAATAATTAGTTATCATAAATGCAATACTTTATTTCAAGAAAAAAACTAAGGAGTGAATGAAGGGGTGTTTGCACTGCTTTAACTTTAATGTATTCACATTTTGATTGCTATTTTTGGAAATTCTCATGGAAGAGTTATATTTTGTTCTTTTTTTATCCTTTTTTAACAAAATATGAGGCCCTTTGAGTTGCAAAGATAAAACTGAGTTCATGTTTGTTTGAGATCTTAGTTTAGCTTAATTTCTCATCTCATGAACCTCTAATAAAAACGTTCTTATCCTTGACCTAAAGTGATCCAGCCCACCTCTAAGTAGATGAGAGACTCAGCATATAAAGCGTATTAACCGAGTTTGCTTTGCATACGAGTTATGTGAAGTAGTTATCCTGCCACAAAGAAACAAAAAGGAAGGATATCCTTCTAAAGCAGAATCGGTTAAACGCTGCATGTGTTTGAGAGGATCGACAGGTCGGCTGCATCAAAAAGCGGAATTTTCTCAGGCAGTGTGAACACAAATCCGTTTTGTTACAGAGAAAAAACCCGGTCGTGGGTGACAGCTTAGACCTGGTGCCATCACGCCGTCTTCTTGCGGAGCACAAAGTAAGTGATGGAGGAGAAGAAGGAGAGGCCAAAGGCGATCCACGCCAGGATGAAGCAGTGGCCGTAGGTCCCCTTGCTCTCGTCCAGGTGGAAGCGGTCTGTGTAGATGGACGCTGCGATCATGATGCACAGGCCTGGAGGGAAGGGAGGGAGGGAGGGCAAAGCGTGAGCAGAGGAGTCAACAGCCTCCCAGAGGCGGGGAACCCGGTGAGAGAGGCACTTACAGGCGAGGAACTGGAAGACGCCGGATATGGTGAACCGCTGTCCCTTGGGCAGGGTGAAGAGCTGAGCCAGGAACACGAAGATTCCAATGATGGAGAATATGCACGCGAGCACAGAGCTGGCCTGCACCGCCTGGAGGTAGTCTGCAGGGGGAGCCAGAGATACCAAGACCATGAGTGAAACGCGTTCCAAGTCAATAAGAGGACAGTTTTATCCAAAGCAAATGACAAAGAAACACAATTCCAAATCCTTGCAATGAGCATACCAATAAGGAACTAAACCTTTTGGAAAGAAAGACTAAAACAACAGCTGTGGGTGTAAAGTAAGCAGGAGTCGAGCCTCGCAGGGACTCTTGACAGGGTGCTGAAAGAAGACTGGGAAAACTGCGGAGGTCTCTCACCTGTTGGGTAGTGGGATCCCGTGGGGAGTTCGGTGTAATTCCAAGCTCCGTTTTGAAAAATCCACCGGGCCCACACGTCGGTGGCCATGTCTTCAGTTATCCACCAGGCCTGCAGGGATGCGCACAGAAACAAAAACATCTTTTAATCTATTCAGTGTGACGGGGACATTTAAAAAGAAAAAAAGCAGAAGGAATGCTGAGTCATCAGTCAGGTCTGGCAGCGGTATGCGCCTGGCCCGTACAGATGTGCACCTGTGGCTTATGGTGACAGGGTTGACATGACAACAATGCGGCCCTGCAGAGATGACAGAGAGCCAGCCACGCGTAGCTCCGTGTCATAAAGGAGACGCTTGTGTCCCCTCAAACAGGACAGGAAGTGACCGCCCTTGGCTAGTTATGTCACTTAAAACCTCCCAAAATGTAAAGAATTTTTAAAAAGTCGGTTCAATCACTTACATTGTCAATAGTGGCCACCAGGAGGAGGATGATGGTTAGGATGTGAAGGATAAAGATACCAGCGAGTAGAATCAGCATGATGACTGTGCTGGCGAAAAAAAGGGGGGAGGGAGAGAATGTGATTTATTATCATACTTCACAGACTTTATGACCTGCAAAATATTTAAGTAATAACCGACTTTCCCACTTTCTAACAGAGTTCAAGTGATGTAAGGTGATATATACAACAAAGCAGTCGGGATTATTTAAAAAAAGAAAAAAAGGCTACAATCTGGCTCCCACTCAGGGCGTGGCTTTCCCACTACTAGTAGCAATAGTCCAAACACACTCCCAAGACAAATGCCTGGAAAGGAGAACTCAGGGTGATGATCGTCTCTAGACAGAGACGGTGTGCGGAACGGATGCACCCCCGCCGGTGGAAGTTTTGAGCAGAAAGATGGCGGCTAAAGCGGCGTCTGGCTGCAGGCAGTTGGACGCCGTCGACGGGGAGGGCGAGAGAGAAGCGAGCCGGAGGTGAAGCCGGTGACAGGTCGATGTGTTTGGGCTTGTCTGTAGCTTGCAGGATGCCTGCTGCCACTCCCTGATCTAACTGTGGAGAATACCGTGCTAATCCCACCCCCTAACGGCCTGGTTCCACCAGCCTCGCTGGTTAAAAACCAGCGTTTTCCCTCCATTTCTAGCCCAGGATGCTCTGAGCGCGGCCGGCTGGGTGAGTGGGCACCACACGTGCACCTCCTCCACATCCAGTTAAATCCAGCAATGAGAACAAAGTGAGGCAGATCAGAGGCAGAGGCCCATTTGGAATGCGCTTCTTCTCTCCTTCAGAAAGGAGCGGTCCAGGGTTGGGTCCCCACACACACACACACACACTCACACACACACACACACACACACACATTCTGCCAGCTCCGTGTCACTTAGAGCCAGTTTTCCCATGAGGGCATCGGGCAGCGGGGGGCCAGGCTGACATAGACGGGTGAACGGACATGGAGCTGCTCCTCACCCTTTTAGTGTGTTTCAAAACAGCTATAACTAGCGGGACAGTTCCGTTAAATATTTGCAGTGCTCACTTTCAGCCCCCGAGGCGCTGCCAGCTAGAGAACAAATTCTTTCTTAAGTTGTCTTCCACCAGGTGTATCCGTCCAATTATAAGGGGGGAAAAAAGCTGAACTGTCTCTTTCAATCTTAATACTTCAAATAGTTCAAATACCCCTCCAAAATCTAGACAGACCTGTTGGCGAATGGTTAACTTCACACATAAAAAGGAAATTCAAGTAAATCTACAGTGTAAAGTTTGCTCGTGTGTCCCACTGTAACTCTTCTGAGACACCTGTGGTACGGCAAGAAACAAATACAAGAACTTAAAAGCAAGTGGGCAAATTTGGACTTACTGTAAGTTTGCTGCGGGTCTCTTCCAGTCTAATTCCTCCTGCTCTCAGTGATACTAATTTCAGGCTCAGAGTCTAAATGCACAAGCTCGAGGAGGACCCGGCCGCCCACTTTTTTACCCTGCCCTGTTTTAAGTCCACACCCCAGACAAGCCTCTTGTTTGCTTGATCGCATAATCTCTGCCTCTTTTCCCATCGGTAGTCGTTCCACCTCCTGCTACTCCACTATTTTCTCCCCGCCCAGCCCTCTTTCTTTTTTTTTCTTCTTTTTTTTCCCCCTTCTCTCTGTGTATACTTGACACACGCACACACACACTAGCTGAGACGCTCAGATTTAGTCTTTGTCAATCAGCTGAGGATGTTGATCTACTCTGGGAGGGCAGCCGATGACTCACTGGTGTTTGAAGGGGAGCTGGTGGTAGTGGTGGGGGGGGGGGGGGGGGCCCCCAAGACCCTGGACTTTATTTACACTGACTGCGGGCCTGCTGTCATGGCAACCAGCCGTGGCCAACATAATCACAATCACACGGGCCGTTGCTGTGTGTCACGTGTAGACAAAAGGGCACACCGAGGCGCAGGAGCGTCCAACCGACCGCGTCCGCTTTCTTCCTGGTCGCCGCCCTCCTCCTTTTCCCGCTTTTGTTACAGAGGAAGATGTTTCAGGATGAAGGAATGTTTTGGGTTGCCATCAGGGGACAAGTAGTCGAGGGTACATTAGTGCACGAGTGCCCACGACTAGGAAAAAAAAAAGGATTTGATACTACAGTTGGGTAGTCATCGTCACATTTTTGGTCTCATTTGTGGTGCTCCAAATGTGAAGCGTAGTCTAAATAATTAGATTCTCGCATTAGTTCAGTGCCCTGTAGAACAGCTTTATCCCGATTCGACTGAGGTTACATCACACACTAAGAAATGCACGCGCTCATTGGCTTGTCATAGCCTTCAGTGATGTGTAGAAACCCAAATGCTAAATCAGACTGGACTAGAATGCAGATGACGGATAGATAATCATATCAAGTAGAGACACAGACGAATCAAAGTGAAAAACTGCATTGAAAATGTACATGGAAATCATTAGAAACAAAATAATGTTTTTAGGATCTTGCGTGAGCACCAGTAGTTGGTTTCTTCAAGCACATTCCAAAGTTCATCCTCGGATGTCAGCTGCCTTTTATTCTGTTCTCGGTGGAGTTTCAGTCCATTTCTTGTTTCGATTGGAAAACATTTGCCTTTTCCTCCCCGTTTGCCTTCTTTAAGAATGGCCACCCCTCTTTTGGCAGCATTTGAACAACAGATGAATCAACTGGACGGTCAGATTTGTCTCTCGTGCTCTGTATCAAGTCTTGTTTACTATTTCTGAAGGACATCCCTTTCAGATACCTGTCACCTATTATACCTCCTACTTCATACTTCTTATTCGGTTTAATGAATCAGTGAAGCCATTGAACAATGCTGAGATATTCCAATAGTTTTTTTCCTTTTTTTAAAACTGCAGTGGTAAGTGAATTGAGAATAAAATGAGAAAGAAAGACTGGACTACCCCAGAGTAAGAAAAAGCTTCCATCCAAATAAAAATACCTTACCTTCAGGAAACTGGTAAGCCGTTGCTCTAGACCATTTTAAAAACTAAAATATTCAAGAAAATCTGCCACCTTGGAGGCAAATTGTTAAAAAACAAAGAAGATTATCTCAAGGATGTTGTAAAAACCACATGGAGAAAACGGTATGCTGAGATCTAAAGGTAGGAAGACTGCAAATTGAGGGCACGAGTCATAAGGGAAAGAATGTTATAGGTATATGAAGGGGAATTATTAAAAGTGTGAATCAGTGTGACAGCTAGAACCGCGCCGTGCAGTAATGACGATCAGCCGACAACCACAGACTGAAGCGGGATGACCGCTCCTAGTGTTAATCCAGTTTCTCGACCATGCGATTAGGGCATTAAGTTGTTGACGAGGAGCTGAGAGGCTGCAGGGCCGCCCGAATTTCCCCCATCTGAGAATTTGGCGACTAAAAATGAAGCTTTTTTAGTTGTTACCTGTCGTGTCTAAAAGCTTTGGTTGAAATGTTTTTTTCAAAGTGAGCTGAAAACAACAAGCAGAGCAGTGAGCCGAGAAGAGCTGGTCAGTGTCGGGTCAGGCTCCACCGGCCACAGGTGTGAGTCAGCAGGGCGATAACAGGACTCAGGGCCTCCCAGAGGCCTCTTGTGTGGCTCCGTTCTAGCAGGATTGCCTAACTTAAGTAAACAAATGCAGGCATCCACAGGGAGGAAAAAAAAAAAAAACGTTTTTTTTTTTTCAGTTCAGTTTTTTTTTTTTTTCAGGTGAGAGGAAGTAAAGAGGTTGATGTGTTCATCGGTTCATTTTGGAGTGTTTGCATTTCGAGCGCCACACCTGGAACGCGTCACTCGCTGTCTCACCCAAAACCCTCGAAATTGCCCAATCTGCTTTGAATCCTCCCTCCGTCTGAGATATCAACTGGAAAATCTGTGAATAAGACAGATAAATCTCCCCCGAGCTCACCCACCACACCCTGAACGCGGGGACTTTATGGGGGCCCCGTCCTCCTATCGGAGGCTGGACGGCGTGCGGGGTCACCTCAGACGGCCTAGACGCAAACAGATATTAACAAACCACTCATCTGTGATTATTCTGCAGCCAGGAGGATGTCAGCGCGGAGAAACCGCAAAGCGGGGGCAGGCTGAGAAAAGGCCAGAGGAGAATGTGGTTGGACCTGCTCCGTGCTCTGGGCGTGCCCGCCCCACCTTTCACAGGTCCGTTAAACCCAGGTTTGCAGTTCGTACTCATGCAGTCATACAATGTGAAGCGCCACTCCCTTTAGCTGAATGCACACAAAGATTTCTGTTAGAATAAGATAAAGAAGCAACAACCAAAAAACAAACACAAAGAGTGAACGACTCAGGGCGAAAAACAACTTCTATTTTTTTCTTTTTTTCTCGTTTTTGGCACTTGAGTTACGCAAGAGTTATGCCTTTTCAGTTCTCGTAGTATTTTTGGGAGAGGCCGAACCGTGACTCATGCCTCAGTCTGTCATTTTCAGAAAACTCGGTGGCTGCCTCGGCCGCTGTTTATTGCCGTGTGCGGCGGCGGGGAGGGAGTTTGGCCACAACAGGTTTCTGAAATCCCAACACAGATCTTGAAAACCGTATGCCGGTGTAGCTGTCGGGGAGCTGTCCGCTCAACAATCAGGCCTTTGTGACGCTGCTGCTGCAGATCAGTACTGGAAAAACCAGAGCAATAAAGGATCCACTTGGAACACTTGTTGTCAGACCTGCCAAAAAGCTGTGTGCACAAGCATTAGTGACGTTCCCCGGCGCGGCTTTCTCAGGGCTGGCGGGTCCGAGTGGGTTTTTGTTAGTGTAAAAAGCCTGTTTAATTGAACGCTGGATCATTAATGAGCTGGATTAAAAAGTCGCTGGAACCGGGCCAAATAGCACTTTGGCTTTTTTAGCGGAGATTGAGTTATGAGGCCAGCCGAGTGGAGGTGGCACACATCCTGAACCAGAACTCCTCTATAATCGATTGCCATGTCTTGGGTCTTACATCCGAGCCCCGCATTCCGAATGCAGCGGCGGTTTGTCACCATGCTAATTTCAACCATTCATCTCTTTGACGTACGTTGAATCATCTTGGAAAAAAAGCAAGCACCAGGGAAATGTCACCCATTTGATTGAGACGCAATCAAGAGCGGGAAAGGTTGCTTCTCTTTTTTTTTTCCCCTTGAAGGAATGCCAAATTTCCTTCATCAAGGTGTTTGTGAGGAATCTCTGTGCGGGAATATTTCGACATGGCCGTGTGAAACAAAGCCAGGAGAGCAGCGCCCGCATGCCAGCAGAGTGAGTCTGACCACAAGACAGTGGCTGGCGCTTTGCACAACAGTGAGCGCTCCGTCTGAGGTCTCGCTGCTCTCATTCCTCTGCTGCTGTGCGCGGCGTCGCACCCTGCCCTCAGATTTCTACACTCCTATTGTAAAAACGGCCTGAGAGCAAATGAACTGGCTTTACAAGGGTATTGTCAGTTAAATGTGATGCAAGCTCACCCCTAGCAAGATGAATGAAACTAAATGTAAGCCAAAGGCCCTGTTCGAACTGTCACCTCTCCCCCGGGCAAATGAGTAACTGGAAAGTCTTCCATCACCTCCAAAATCAAGGCTGATTTCTGCGATAAGCTACTTCCCAATCTCTCTCTCACAGATACAAATACACATTTTTAAATATCTACTTCTTAGGGAACTCATTTCACACAATATCCCAAGCCCTTAACCTAATTACAAAATTAACCCCTAAAATCTCTTTAAATGGACTCATTTTTACCCAGTTCTTTACGCTAAGTCCCTTGTCAGGTTTTGTCCATCATGTTATAAGAGTAAGCACACATGCAAACACGTATTAATTCTGTTGGAGTGCGAGATCACCATAGACACGAAGTAATCAGAGACAAAAAATACACAAACACACATAGTTTCCATTCCCACTCCGGCTGTCTTTGTTGCTCGGTGCCGAGTTGGTCATCAGTTTCTTTTCCCAGATAATGTTTCATTTCCATTGAGGGCGAAATGTGGATGTTTTCTAGTTGGAAGAAGAAAGCACAAACTTAAATTGATTGTATTCTTTCTTTTTGTCGCTGCAGCTTTTCCACTGACTTGAGATTCTCAACAAATTTTCAGTTTTTTCAAACTACCTTTGACAAATTTTCCTGTTTTTGTTTTTTTTGCTTTGTTTATCCATTTTCCCCTCTTTTGCCAAGTTATACACTAGTAAATTGAATAACTATTGGGACAACACACAACTGAGAATTTTGTTTGTGATCCAAAGTTGGAATAGTTTCACCAACATGTGTCTTTAATCAATCTGGGTAAAAGTGTGTTTTGTGGTTAAATGTTTTGTTACTCCTTTTGTAAAAGACTAAGCTGACATTTAGGCATTAGCAGAGCTTTACAGTTTTAAAAATTTCTTGTATCCAAACTTTCTGATGTTTGGTATTGCAAATGCGTTATGTCATTTCTTCATATTTTGTACTGTGAAGAGAGAGTAAATGTAGCTTAAAAGCTGCCCCTGTGTCCAGTAGCCTGCTTGTTTTCCATTTGACTGATGACTGGACAGGGTCACATCTCTTATAAAGCAAACCTGGTAGACATGAGGCCCCGTTCGTATGAGCCATGTGAGTTTCCAAGGCTACAGGGCAGCCTCCGGTGGGGTGAATATGGTGACTCCCAGCCAATGTTTACATGTAGTTTGAAAAAGAAAAAACAGAAGCCATCTAAATGAATTCCTTATATTTAGTCAAGTCCATTTGTTTCCTTGGTTACTGGTGAGAGATTTTCACTCTTGGTTCCCTGCTTCACCCCTAGGTACTCTTTTTATGGACTTCCTCTCTTTCCCCCCCCCCCTCTTGCTCACATTACTACATTTAATGTCCTCATGTGATCACCCCCCCTCACCCCCTACTGATTCTTGCACAGTGCCGCCCCGTCTTTTTCTAATGCCCACACAAAGCCTTCCTCTTTCAATGAAATCCAGACATGCACACCATACGCCCGCTCTGACTAAAGAAAACAACTTCTGGCTGTAGCTAGGCAACTCCAAATATGAGTCATCCCGCTGCCGCGCCCATAATCAACTGATTGCCACCCCCCATTCCCCCCCAACCCACCCATTCCTCCACCAGATTCAGATCCTCATTATGAGGAATGGGGAACAGAATTCAGACCGTGCAGCTGTGGCACTTGAAACTGCACCCCTGAGTGAATCCTTTCCCTTCAACCCGAGCTGGGAGGTAGAGAGGAAGTCAAATCTGTCGCCACAGCCCAGAAGATCCCGAGAGCAGCGTCAGAATGAGTGCGCTTTGCAAACTGTTGACTCAGAGAACAACACAAGCACTGGTAACTACATTTAAAAGAGGCTGAATTTTGAATATCACACAAGAAACGTAATCAGAAACATAATGTAGATTTTCGAATATCATAGGCACCCTAAAACAAAAATATGACAAAAATATTCTAAAAGTGCCAAAACAGAGAGACTGAAAAATCGTAAAGTCATATAATCTGCATTTTTTAAGGATGAGCTCTGTGGGGTGAGCAGAGGTGTGCGATCACGTTGGCTGTCTTGTTGCAATGCGGTGACGCCCCCTAGCGGAAAAACAGCCACAGCTTTACTTGTAGTGCAGCCAAAGTGTAGTTTCCTTTTTCTTTTTTTTTTACGGCAATATTTTGAGTATTTTACGGTCACGTCAAGCCACAAAACATGCAACATCTGGTTTTGGTGATATGAAGCGTTTTAGGTGTTCTTGGATAGCTGCAGGGCCCTAATTGTTTGGAACAGGTCACTTTGAAATGTAGCGATTAATGCAAAGCAAGCAAAAACAAGTCTTTAACTATTTTCAAAGGAGTTTTCATTAATATCATTATTTTTTTTATTGTCTTATCATTGTTAGTAATTTATTAATTAAACGAAAATAAATGAAAAACACCAACGTTTTGGCCTTTCTGTTATTTCTGGTAATTAAATTGGACTCTGACTCTCTTTGTTTGTTTGTTTTTTTTGACGTAAAAAGATTAATCGTTTCTGTTGGAGATACAGAGCCTTCCTACGGAAGCCCCCCAGGTAATATGAATTTTCTTTTGCGTTCACGCGCAATGCCTTTGGGCGCGCTCGCCATAAGTTTTGCTTGCCCGTTGTCATGTGAGATACTCAGCCCGCTCGTTAGTTTTCATCAGCGTCGACACAATAGAACTCCTACGCCCTTTGGAGAAGTTTATAAGGTTTTATTTTGAGAGCAGACAGGAATATAAAGATATTAGCCTACGCAAAAGTATTGTTGGAACGCAATAGGGGGGGGAAATGGCCCGTGTTTCCCGGTTCCGAGCCGCCAATTAAGGCCAATTAGTGGACAGGTGCGCGGGCAGGAAGTCTACAAAAAATAGTGCGGCCGCTCATTCTGTCCCAGTGTTTTGATGCGTAGAAGAAAACTCAATATCGGCAATGCATTTGAAACACAGAGCCCCCTGCTTCGGCGCGCTACTCGTGTACGTTATCTCAGTTGTAACCATATCGTCCGTAGGCTGGTGTGAGCCCACCGCCACCTCTGTCCCCGCTCACTCCGCCCCGGCCCGCCATGGCGACGGAACCGGCGTTTCACCGACCGAAACTCTCCCCCGGGCCTACACCGGCGCCCTCAAACGGCGGCTACGCCTCAGCTCCAGACCCCGACAGGACGAGCCCGGAGGACCGGAGAGCGCCCGGGGAGGCGGAGGACAAGAAGGAGGAGGAGGAGGAGGAGGGTCCGAACAGAAACGCCAACCCGGAGAGACGCCTCCGACGACCGAGGCGGATTTGAAACCTCGCCTGAGACGGATGGAAAGCGACGGAGAGCGGCCCCTCGCCTCGCAGAACTCTCGCAGGGGAAATTGCAGCGAGGGGGTCGTCGAACTGGTGCTCCCCGGCAAGTTTTACGTCGCCGGTCAGTTTGAAGCAAACGTCCCGCATTTGAGCTATCAGTCCGACTCAGCTGGCTCAGGTAAGAACGGACCTCTGCCGCAGGTAGGACTTTCAGATCATGTAAATACGTTTGACAGTGATGCCATGATACTTCTATAAAAATAAAAAAGGGGGGGAAAAAAAACAAAATTTAAAAGGACTTTTCCAATTAGTGCATAATTATCTAGCATACCGAGACTGAGGTCAGTACTTGGACATTAGTATGTAAACTGCATGTTATTCTAACTGCTGTAAGTTTTGAAAAATATGATAAAATATATAATATGAAAATATGACCTTTTAGGCTTTCTAAAACAATAGTTTATAATGTGGGTGTTAACAAGAATGTTGACTGCCGAGTGCATATTTGAGACTCAAAGGTTGTAAACGTCAAATAATTCCCTGTTGAAGTATCCACATTGTAATATTTATCATATGCTCCAGATTCCGTCCGATGAATTTGTTCTCTGTGTGGCACTGCAGCTGGTCATTTTTGCTTCACCAATTCAGCAAGAGTTCATGGCACAACGAGCTGGTCCTCAGGAGTGGTTTGTTTTCCAGTCCAGGTTCGGGATAGCCAGGTGAAGATCGGTGGTCAGCAACTCAGTGGTTCAGAGGAGAGCTGGCAGAAGCTGCAGCCTGTGGTGGAGTGTGGAGAGGACGCCATGACCCTCACCGTCAGGAGACGACGAGCTGTGCAGTTATTCCTGGATCGAGGTGAGTCTCTGACTTCTCCGTTTATCCAGACTCCAGGTTTAGTGCAGGGGATAGCTCTTAAATGGGACTTTTTTGAGATACAGCCATCTTCTTTTAAGGGGGTGCTCAAATTATGAAATTCTGTGGAAAACCAGTATTAAAAAGATAGTTTGACCATTGATACCCCACCCCCATCTGTGCCCATAAATTTAAAAAATAATTGATTGGCACGAAAGTGCGACACTTGTGAGCACAAATGAATTCCCGTAATTGTACAACCTTTCACATTTTGAGAAAACGCACACACAGGTACTGGGCTATGAGGTGCCAAAGGACTAGTCCAAAACATTTACAAAATGTGCAGATCTGGGTTAGCGGATTTTATCTGGTTTATTTCTGTCTGTCAATGCAAGCAGAGGTCTGATCTTACTGTCCATTTTTTGTACTATCATCCATTTCTTTCTGCTTTTCCATATTAACTCATTCGCTGCCAAAGACGTCTATAGACGTCTTTTCAAATCCAACCGCTGACTGCCAAAGACGTCTATAGACGTCTTTTATGTTTTTCAATGCGAGTGGCTTGGGGAACGATCGGCGAAGGTTTTTCCGTAAATATCGGCTTCTAGACAGAGTATGTACTAACAAATTTACCCTCTAGGTAGCTGTGCCACTTTTGATGATAGATTAGCATAGATTGTAAGCAAATAAAAACAAACGCAATGGTTCACTATGAGAGAAATGGCGCCTGTGAGACGCACGTCGAAGAAGAACGGAATAAAGTAGAAACAAAATCTTTTTTCCTGATGAAAGAAGAGAGTCTACTCTTTCTTTTGGTGTGTTCGGTGTTTACATAGTCAAAGCACAAACTATTCTGTGGCTCTTGAAAAATCAGTCAAAATGCTCAAAAGACTCTGGCAGTGAGCGACTCTCTGTTCTGAAAATGGCTGGCAGTCAATGAGTTAAAGTCAAATTAACATGGTCTTCCTGTGTTTTTTTTGTTTTTTTTCTCCCCTAGCAAATGACTCATCGTTGCCCCTATTCCATCTGCCACCACATTGTGGTTACTCCATTCAAACAACATGGAGAGACCTCAGTCTGATGGCTCAGTATGATGCCTGTCATGTCATTCAAGAGGTGTGGGACATTTTAATCAATCATCCAAATGGCTCAGCTTGTAATTAGTTTAGCTAGATAAGTTCAAATGTAGGGCGACTCCTGCCTGGGCTGTTTTAGCCCTCATTCTTTTCTAACGTTATTTCTGAATCTACAACTCCTGAAGCCTTTTAGTTTCTCTAAAGCAGAGTTAAGTAGAGTAACATGCTGGACACCAAGCTTATCCATACTGGGTTTAAAATGCTTAGAGCCAAAGGCAAGAAGAATGTTTAATCAACGCTGTGAAAACATGTTTATTTAGAATGACAACTATGTGTTGCCTCTGCTGTGGAGGGGTGCACCGGTCAAGATGTCCTGTCCAGTCTCTCGGATTAGGCATCAGACAGTGGAGCCATCCTCCCTCTGCTGCTCCCCACATGAAATGACATTCAGAGTACAGCAACGGTCACCAACAGAAGAGCCAAGAATAAATGGTACATTTGCGTTTGTTTACACCAGGAAGCATTTTAAGTATGGCCTTTTTTCTTTTATGGTTTTGTTTTTAATTCTTGTCATTCCAGTGAGAGGAGAATGGACTCCTTTGGGGCCATTGGCTGAGCAGTGTGGCTATACCTTGGACAAACAAGATGCAGATACTGTACTCTCTGTCCCTTTTATTTCATGTGTTGTCAAAGTAAAGGTGAATATGAAAAACTTATCAGTTCTGCATGGGCTATACATGCATTGTATATTCTGTCACATTTTTTTGGTCTTTTCCTCAGAATGGAAAATACACTGTGTCTCTACAAATGGGACCGACAATCTTTACATTGGGCTGTCCGGTCTCATCCATTGAAGAACTCCCAATTAACCACCAACCTCTGGCCGACAGCCCACATCTTATCAGGAGGGCAACAAAACCCATGCTTGGTGCCTTTGGACCCTTACACTGGATTCCTCCCTTCTACCTGGCTCCTCCTTTCTATCCCCACCCTACACATCACCACAGTTTTGCTCATCCTAAAGGAAATGATGCGCATAGACCTCCTACCCCACAATCTTTGCCCCCTGAGGTTACATTTAGTTTCCACTCTCTTCCTGACACGAGTTTCCAGCCAAACTATCAGGACCACTACTTCCAAAAAAATCCTATTGAGCCGTATGATCAATTGGATGCTTCCATTCTAGCATATACAGATGGAAGGCACAATGAAGAAGCTCCTGTGTTAGATCTGTCTGAGAAGCATAGAGCTGAAACTACTAGCTTTCCAGCTGAAGTTGAAGTTCCGGATTTCCAACCCCCAAGCCACGACTTCAGTCCATATTACCACTATTACCATCACCCCAAAATTCCTCGTCCTGACACTCCTCAAAACCTCGATCCCGGTCCAGGAGGATATGGATTAAAATCCTCAGTGTTTTCGCATGACGATCAATTTTCATCCTTGACCTTAAACGTTCAACAGTCTGAGAGCTCCAGCAAAGATGCATCAAACAAGATTTCACCTCAAAAAACGACCTCCTATCCCTACATCGTCCCATCAAATCCTCATTTTCCGGACGATGTTTTTGCACCCAATGCACCTGACACTCCATACAACTATTTCTATTATTTCCCACAGTTTGTTAGAGGCGAGGCTAAAAGAGTTGGTCCTCTACATCCAAACTTGGAAGAAATGTCAAATCTGTCCTATGTCCAGTCCCATCATTCACCAGTACTTGAGGGACACGACCAACACGGCATGAATCTATACACAAATACGGCAAGCGTTGACGGAACTGGCGGCCCTTTGTCCCGGGCCAGGCAGAAGCAGGATGCTAACAGGACACGTTCCGCAGCTCTGAAACCTGCTGTGCCGGCCCCAGTCCTTCACAGACCCAGTCCTGTCGCCGTCCCCCCCTCTGAGCATCCCTCACTGCCCACTCCAGGATTCATCTATAATTCTGATCCCTTCAAGTACTACTACAACCCCTACTACAACTACTATCTTATGTATTACAGACCGGAGGGATTGCTTGGAGCAAAAAACCATCCGGCTCCATCAAACGGTGTCAATCCTCAGCTTCAGCCGTCTTCTTCCGGTCAGCATCTGCCCCATCTCAAGCAACAAACCACCGCCCCACCCACAAAATCCATGCATGATTTTCAAACTGGAATGTTGCATCCTTACTACTACTACTATTATTATTATTATTACCCCTACCATCCTCGATTGTCCAATAACAACCAGCAGCAACAGAAACCAGGCAGTAAAATCTCTGATAAAGGAACTGCCCAATTGAAAAATCCCTCAAACTTTGCCTCTGGCAGGAAGCAGTGGTTTGCTCCTTCCTCTGAGGCACGGCATCCCATTACCCCACCGTCACTACTCAATCCCTTGCAAAGCCTGTATTCCCACTACATTACTCGGCAACAGCAACTCTGGAGTCATGGTCCTTATTTTGAGCAGTACAGCAGAAATGGGGCTAAAGAGAAGCTGAACGATAAAATGAGAGGTAAATGTTTTTTTTGTTTTTTTTTTTACCTGCAATCCCCGTTATTCTCAATAGACGGAAGAAGATCCAACACTGTCATGGTAAAGTAACGGTAGTAGGTCTGGTTCATAAAGTGGATCATTTTAGAGCCTGCTATCTAACTCGATTAACTACATACACTTGCATAATTAGTTCTTTTCTTTTAGCCAATTCAAACATTGCCCCATCCTGTGGCCTTGGAGCTGACTGCAGACGTCCAATGGGCTGCTGTCTTTACATGATGAAAGGTGAGTCTCTCTCCAACTCAATTATTCTTATTTTTATAGAAGAGACGTATACACATGCAGAGTGTTTCATCATTCAATTTCAACACCCAAGAACATTGATCAAGAATGAGTGTGTTTTTGCCAACAGATGGTGCTGTAGGGCAGTATTTTGTCTTTGCCATGCCTGACTCTGTGGAGAAGCCCGCTGTTGTCCCTCCTGCGCTGTCCTCTGACGACAGCAATGCGTCCTGTAAGCTGCACAGGCTGGCCGCAGACCTTGACATCTACATTGTACCCTTGGACGGTTGTGGAGTAAACAAACATGTGAGACACACTTTCTAACTAGACCTCAGGGGAAGCAAAGCTTATGCAAGATATATCATCAAAGTAATTTGACTGACTACCCATCTTCAAAGTACAGGGTAAAAATGTTTAAATTCTGAGTATGGAAGAATTTGCCTCCTGTAATTTAGTGAATATAAATCTCCTTGTCCCATGCTTCTGAAATGTTGGCTTCTAAGTTTACGAATGCAAAGACTGTGACATTTTGTTTGACCCTTCACTTCTACATAGTTGAGGCTAACCTGACAGATCACACTGGTGCTTTGTGAAATCTTTTGACACATCTTCTGTTAGATGTTTGGTCAGACGATGGTACATCTTTTAGAAGTCCAAGGCATGCAGGCTCACAAAGAGGGCGGCTCTGCACACCAGATCTCTCCTGTGAGGTACGTCTGCTCATCCAGAGACAGCATCTCCTGTTTCAGTGGGTCAAATATCCTTTGCAGGGAAACATTTTCATTGCAAATGAACTTGTACTGCTTTTGTTCAGACAATTTTACGTTGGTGTTGATCAGCTTTCATTTGTAGAAAATCACTTATTTTAGATATGCTGTTGTCTTTTAATCATCTTGCACTTTTCTTATCCTTATTGTTGACATATTTCAAATATTCCCCTCTAAAATGGGTTAGGAGCTAAAGTAAAATTTAAGAACAAAAAAAAACACTGGCAGTCTGGAGGCATTTGGAAGACAAAACTGTTTTAATGGGGGATGTGTTTAAAGCTCCTGTTTCTTTGTGTTATGTTGCCTTTTTGAAGTGACGAGCATTGTTTTGGAGTAAAATCACACTTTTTTTAGTTTTTTGTTTACATGAGCCAGCACAAAAAATGAATGTTGTCACAAGATTATTCCTAAACAACCACAGCTTGAGGCTTTTCACGTTAAACATGACATTAAGCTCTCTGCATTTTTTGTGCTGTTCAGTGTGTTTTGGAGGTGCTCCATCTCAAACGTGGACTTGTTGCTTATGTGGGTTTGCAGATTGATGGTGGGATGTAGTTCCTCCCCAGATACGCCAGGTGAAGTGAGGTTCCATATGATGGATCAGCTGCCACAGCCCCCCATCCAGCCAAAACCAGCTCCTGTCACTGTGCTATTTCGAATTGCAACGGGTATTTCTACTCTCTCCAAGTCTTAAATGTGACATCTCCCAACTTTATATCTTTTTTAATTTTTTATCTTGACGTTTTTATCTGGTATTGGAAAAGGAAACATATTACTACTACTTATTGTACAATCAGTTTAGCTTATTTTTTCCCTTCATTTTGTTTTTCAATATTTTTCACAGACGGCTCCTTCACCAGATACTACTCTGAGGCTCACTTGCCTCTGAGCGTCCTACAGAGTAAACCAGTTTACGTGGAGCTGAGCCTGCTGGGGCCCTCGGCACCCAACCTGGTGCTGCTGGTTCACTCCTGCCTAGCTTACACTTTGGCTCCCTATGTCAGCTGGATCCTTTTTTATGATGGGTACGTTTTTACACAGATATTTGGGTAAACCCTAGGTTCACAGACTCATCTTGTCTGCAAAGGATTTCAATGATTGGACTTCCTGTTTTCAGATTTTCTTGTAGTCATGTCAGTTTATCTTAATATACTGGTTTCTTACTAGAAATCAACATAAAGTCTTGGATTGGGATGTAGTCCTAAATCCTAAATTAGAATATGCCATTGTTAGTAGTCCAAAGATTTTCTATTGTAAAGCCGATCGCTCTTATGGTGTTCAGTTGTTCCAGCCTGGAGTTTTCGCAGCTGCTTCCTTCCCCAGACACTCGCCACATCCGGAGGATTAAAATTACCAGCTTCCCCTCTCTTCCTTTGGAAAGTTCAATCTACACGGCTCACAGAGGACACTCTCTCACACAAGACCCAGAGGTGCCTTCCACTTGAAACCCAAAAGTTAACCACTACTGCAATCTGCAATTGAGACACAGTGCAAACTGGATAACGTGCGGATTAATATAACCATACCTTTAAATAATATTGATATTTTCCTGTCACTTGCCTATCGCAGGTTTACTTTCTATGCCTGACAGAAACATGCTCGAGTGTTGGTGACTGCAGCATAGGCTGTCTTAAAGGTAAGATAAGAAATCCCACTGAGTACCTTTGGGATCAATTTAGTCTTGGAGCCCCCTTCTTTATATCATTGATATAAATTACCCAAACCTGCCATTTGTCACAAATGACTGGTTTAATATATTTCATTTGGTTATTACTACAGTTGCACAAATAAAAGTTGATTAGTACTCCTTGTTTTCATGAACATAAGACTCTGTAGGAATGTTGGATGGTAAATGTGAATCTTAGTTTTTCCTTCTGGACTTTTATATCATTATCGTTCTCCCCCTCCCTCCCACAGGGCCCAACAGTGATGTGAGAGCAATGAAATAAAGACACTTTCACACAGCTGCTACTGGGTTAGTCATTTAATAGAAACAAGTACACAAGTCACCAACAATGGTATTTTTTATTTCTAATATTGTGAGCGCGGTTCTACAGTGTGAAGAAACAGGAGTACATAGAGGAGAAACAAGCTTTTCAAGGCGCCCAGTTGTTGGCTAGCGAAAAGAATACAAAAATCAATAATACCTTCTTAATGTTGACATGAAACCTTAAGAAATTAGCTTGTGTGTGTGTGTTTTTTTTTTGTTTTTTTTTAAATGGTCCCCCCACCCCTGAAAATTGCTTACAGACCCAAAGGGCTCTGAAACAAATATGGATGCAGTCAATTTGGAAATGTCTAACAGTATTTTCCTGGCCAGTCCTTTGGTCATTAAAACATGTTTAAAAAATACAGGAACTTAAATGGAAGGCAACTTCACAGACAAAACAAGCACTATACCCTTATAGAATCACCTTTTTTTGTCTTTTTTTTAAATCTAAAATGGTTTGCAAGTTATAAAAAAACTGAAGCCAACGATTTGACCTCACAGCTTGGATTTAAAAAAAGAAAAAGGCTCTTTTTTTTTTTTGTCATTTCCCTTTTCTATGTATGCAACAGTATGAAATGTGTAAAAAAACATCTTGAACTGATCAAATCTTAAAGATAAAACAAAACATGATTTTATAAAAATTAATCTGACATGAAATGGCTGCTTTCACATTTTCAGACTACAGTACCTCAGAATGAAACCTTGGAAAGTTTCCAAATAGTAAGTTGGGGATATGACGCCTTTGCTTCCAAAACTGGAATTGTAAATTACCACATAGGATGGTGATCTGCTGGTTGAGTCTCCAGCGATGGTCTTTGAGGTAGAGAGGGTAATGGTTGTAAAAACCCCAACCCCCCCCTCCCTTTTAGTACACAGTTGAATAGTATGCCGTCATGTCTTGATGGACTCTCTTGAGTTGTTTCAGGAGGATAGAGGTGCAGACCAGGGCAGTAATCTATCGTATAGAAACAGAAGGAGGAAGGGATGTGAAGAGAGGGGACAGGACGAAGATGTACAGTGGACAGCCTGCATCATCCTCCACAGTCCCAGGAGATAAGATTCAAACCAGCCGCACAAAGACATGCCAAAGGTACAGTTCCAATCGCAGGCGATTTTAAAAATAAAAAAGGGGGAAGTGCGGTACGACCAGACTTTTTTTTTTTTTTAATCCCAGTGTCAGCTGCAGATTCAAAAGAACAAACCACAGCCAGTAGCCAAAGAAGAAGCCCAGCCTGTGCAACATTTGACTTCTAAAGACCATTAGTAATAAAACTATCGAAAAATCATCTTTAAAAGATGCACTCCAACCACAAATCAGCATTTGTCCCATTTAT
>JABUIW010000148.1:390124-403764 GCA_013363375.1 Menidia beryllina | reverse complement strand
GGCCGCGGAATCGGTCCGCATTCCACAGCCTGCAGAGCTCCACCACGTCACAGTTCAGGAGGAACAAAACAGTTGATAAGGCGAGGAGTAAACGGTGATTCACGGGGGGAGACAGAATGACTGGAATGGCCTCCCTGTCGGGCGGCCGCACCGAGTGGTGTGTTTATTCCATTTGCTGGCTGATAAAAGTGAAATCCATGACAACTTTTGATGTCGACAAGGAGCCCGCCCTGGCTGATAGCGGAGGGCCTGGACAAACATAAGAGACAACTGTCACAAGAAATTTTCTACCCTCGTCTGTCTCGCGGCTGAGATATCTCCTCACACGCCGCGGCAGAAATTAGTAATCTCATTTCAGCTGCTCGCCTCTCTGCTGTCATTTCTTTTCATCACAACTCTCATCTGTGGAGGACTTATCAAAAACCCCAGTCAAAGTGCGCAACAGAGAAGGGAACAAGGCCAAACGAATACAAACTGCAAATGGCTGAAAAGACTTCCCAGTAAATCAAACAAAAAGATGAAAAAAAAGACACTTTTAGGAAATAAATAAATCCTCAATGTGTTGCCAGGGGGGCCAGAAGGAATAAAAAAAAGTAATAGAAGCACAAGATTGTGCAGTGGCATGAATCAAAAGAGCCGATGGATTGAAATACAACAGATGGCTTTCTTTTTCTTTTCATTTTTTTCAACCTTCGTCTAAAAAGGTAAGAACAGCTGGACGACACAACTAAGTTGACGTGCTTATCAAAACTGATCTGGCAGCCAGAAATGAAGCACTAAGATGTTCCAAAAGACCAGATTACAGCAACAACAAAAAAAGAAGCTCTAAACCCACATTCTGCCCGTCTCCTTTGTTTCCTCTCACAACAGATGCCATCATTTATCCGGGGATTTGAATTGGCTGTGGATGTGGACCTGAAGGAGGCACGAATGTGATCATAGTCTCTAAACAAGCCATCAGTTCGGGGACTTGATGACTTCGCTTGGCACAAAAAAAATCCCCAGAGTATTCACAGTTCAGCGACCAGGGATACATATTGAATTCTGAGGCGAGTTGGAGAGACACTTTAGTCTGAACCAAAAAGACATTTCCAACCCTAAAGCCACATGACACAAAGGATTAACCCTAAACTTTTGGCTTTCGGGATGTAAATGGTAACATGATTCCACCTTTCCTTTATTTAAAAAAACAAAACAACAAAAAAAAGCATTTCCTTTCCTGAAAATCAAACCTGGACTCTGAGTTTGAAACTCGTTTGTTGTCCATTAACTGTTTTTTAAAATGCGAAATAGACATGCCGCCATCTTTTACACTTTACCATCCAGACACAAATGAATGGACAGCTATTCAGTGTAAATGCACCACGTAATGAAATGAAAAATACAAATAGGCCTTTGTATGTTGCTGAAACCTACAAGTGGAGAGTGGGGACGCCCACACAGAAACTCAGTTCCACGGAGCATTACGCTAACATCATCTCACAGCAGGATCAAAGTCAACCTTGTTTTTTTTTTTTTTTTTCCAGCTTCATGTCCTCCACACTTCGCGGGCTCTTTGAGTTGTTAACAAGGTGTGGCGACATGTTCCCCGGGGCGCCGCACGCAGACCTTATCAGCACCTCTCCAATCCCAGCCTCCTGCCCCCCCCCCCCCCCAAGTGGGGCAGTTAGATATGCCCCTTCACCGCCTCTTATTCCGAATTAAAGGGGAAACGGGCCGATAAAAGGCCGGGGAATTTAGTCGTTTGGCATCGGGCATCTGTCCGGGCAGCGGAAGTATGGATGTCGAGTAAACGATACAGGCAGGGGTGGGGGGTGGGGGGGGGGGGGGTCACACCTTCAATGACCTCCTCATGCTCTCTCACACCTCGCGGATCTCGCTCTCTGAAGACAGAGGAGGGAACGAGCTGGGTTTGCTTTCACACACTAGCCCGATAAGACAACACGACCTTGGCTTCTTTTGAGCTGTGCTGAGTGTGCATTTCCTAGAAACACGGCCTTTTGTCGAGTTTTTTTTCTTACTTTTGGCTCTTAAAGGCAGAAAGGTTTGTATTTGTTTCTTCACGCAGATTTCTGAAAAAAAAAAACTCTGCTATTGCGTCATTTATCAAATGAACTCCATAAAACAGAACCAGTTATTGTTTTTGAAAAAGGATGGGCACTTATTTCACACACACACACATATACATATATCCCTCTATGACTCATCAACAACACACCTCCTTGATAATTTGATTTTCACCTGAATCCCCTATATAGCAGTGGGATATCTATTTCTAAAGTAAAAACACATTTTTAATAATACATGAATATTCTGCTTTAATGGCTCACCGCGGAACAGTTCAAAGTTCCAATCTAGTGTATCAGCATGCAGCGTGCCTGCAGGCGTACCTCCTGAAGGAGACGCGCTGGAAGAAAAGCCAACACCAAATCTCCTTACTCGTGCTCGCTTTATTTGCCGGAGTTCCACACAGAGGGAGGCTGCACAGTGCGGGATTGCCACATTGGTTCTGGTGGCGTGAAAATTGGTCTGCGGCGCGAATTTTGAGGCGCGGAGACAACCTCTGAGGAGATATTCATCGGGCCCAGGTCTTTGGAATTGCAAACATTCTTCTGAGGGAACCTTATCGGCAGATTTGGGCTGACTGATAAACGCGGCAAACAGGGGGGGCTTCTCGTGCTGGGCGGTTAGAACTTTGGCTAGTTTTCTTGCCGGGTGTCGCGAGCACTTCTGAACACTTCCAAAACATTCAGCCTTATCTGTGATCTTGATGCAAGATCCCCTGAGGAAACCTTCACAACTGAAATCTTACAACAACAAACAACAGCTACCAAAGTGATCAAAAGCACTCGTCTGTTGCTTTAACTGTGATTTAATATTACGCTCTGCTAAATTAACCCCCAAGGGTTCCATTTACAGAAAACGATGACTTAACCTTTGTTTATTTATTGCAATTCATTAGCCGTCATGCACGGATGATTAAGGTTTATCTGCGCTTTCATTGCACATGTGGAAATCTTTCATTAGAAAATGACCTAATGGCCGAATGATTAAGAACCAAACCTGGGCTGCCACTAGAATCACATTTCATTATAACATCGCTATGAGATCAGCAAACCTGAAAAATGTAACATATTTTTGTGTTTTTTTTCGTTCAAAATGACTGAATCGACTCCAAGAAGTGGGGGAAGACACAAAAAACAAACCTATCAGCCAGGATTGAAACCTGATGCTATCAAATGTGGATCACTTTTACTTTCACTTTTACTATCAGATTCTCAAGGACATCGTTTACGGTCCCGCGTTCTACGGTAGCAGGTCCTACTTCAAACACACCTTTTGTTCCATAAAACGGGGAGCTACGCAGCCGGGAGACTTACCCTGCCGGGAGGTTTGGCCTTGTTGTTGTTATTGTGAGATGCCAGGATGACGTCTTCATGTACCCGGTCCAGCAGCCACAAGAGGAATTCCAGGGCATCGTGTTGGGAATTACCACGGAACTGGGATCCGTACTTGGACACCACGGTCTGGGGGAGTAGGGGGGGGAGAAGCAGACGTGATGACAGCGTAATTTTTATGCACCAAAGAAGGGAGCAATTGAAGTGACAAGCTGTGCAACTCAACAGATGATGATGGAGTGATGATGGATTTGCATTTCACTTTTACATAACTGCTTGTTTAACGTCCCGCTTTGCTTCTTCTGGAGGTTGCATCTCGAAAAAGTCAAACACGGCCGCCTCGCCGGGACGCCCACGTGATTGCAAGCTTCCGAAAATAAAACGAACCTCGGGCTCTGCTCATTCAGGTTTGCCTGTCCAACCATTGTCTCTGAATGGCGCTGTACGTTCTACACAACTGTTTTCAACACTTCCCTACCCATTCCACACTTTGGCCTGTTAAAAAAAAAGAGTCATTTCAGATTTTGGATTGGCAAATTCTGCCTTTTTTTGTGACTCTTAGAAAAAACAAAACAAGCTCATTAATCCAGGTTTTACCGTCTGAAAGTGTTACCTTCCATTCCTCTCATCTCAAGCACATTCAGAGTCTTCCTTCAGTCAAACAAGAGCTCTGAACAACACGGTGCTTCAAAAGGAGACTGAGGACGAATGAACTGCCGTTTGCCAACACGTTGGAACGTGAAAGCAGATGTAAATGGAACCAACTTAATTAGGCAAGGAATTAGCCTCGCGAACTGCAGCTGGCAGCTTGAGGAAGCAGAGGCAGGGATGAGAGATTATGGAAAAGGGAATGGCAGGCATTAATCAGTCCTATGCAATATGCCTCTTACGGCTGTCATACCCCGACGTGCGGTAGAGAGCCACCGACATCCACGAGGTTAATTCTTAAAACAACAACGACAAAGAAAAAAAAAGAAAAGCTTTTTGATTAAGACACAGTCATGGTGCGCCTGAGGAAGGGAGCTAATAACTACGGGAACAATAACAACTAGATTGAAGCAAAGCCATTCCAAGTTTTTTTTTTCTTTTAAGTAGATTTTGTTGAGACGTGGATAGGAAAAAAGGAAAGACACAAAAAAAAGATGGTAGACTTTGCACACAGATAAATGCTCTCTCATTTTCCAGTCTTGATATAAAAGGTAAGTATCCTTTTTTTTATGGATATCTGGGTAGTCAAACAGTGATGAACGCCAGTATGAGCTGGTTAAGTCTGCACCATGACAGAGATGAGTTGGTCTCAGAAATAGCAAAATATAATACAGAGTCAGTTGTTCATGTTTACCCAACTGTTTACGGTGAGCAACATTTTTCATCATCAAAAGATATATAAAAAAGCATGCAAACTAAAAGCCCTCAAGGCATCGAGGTATAGTTGTTTTTTTCCCAGTGTACGTCGACTGCATACATTTACTGCTCCGGGTTTCTGTTTGCAGCTCCTTTTCTGCACGGCACAACTCTGACTCTGGGATGTATTCCGTATAACACTACTCATACTCTAAAATCCTACAAGGCTCATCCTCTTTCCACCTTCTTTCGTCCTGCATTGTCACAGCTAACTTTACCACACGCTAGCCACTCACATTGCCTCAAATACGGTGAATCGGGCTGTTTAAAGCCTAAACTTTGCCTTTTTAAAAGCTGATACCGCTGAAACATCCAGGCTTGTTTGGAGGCGATGCTCCGATATTTACTGGGAACCGTGTGCTGCGCTAACCTGAAGCCGCTGTGCAGCCAATCATTACAGCACAGCAATAACAGTGATTACCATCAGCTCTTTGAAGGTGGCAATTGTCTGAGTGGTATAATTAAGGCTGGGGAAAGGCCATGAGGTTTTTATTACCGTCTGTGGCATAATGGTCACTCTGCAGCGGTAATGTGTGTAAACGTTCAGTTTAAGAGGGGGGGGGGGTGTTTAGCTAATGTTAAAGGCTAGTTCAATTCGGGTATTTAGGTTTCTGGCTGCGGAGCATTTCAATTCCCGAAACCATTTAGAAGAAAAAAAACTTGTTTAATTCCCAATTAGACCTTAGAATTAGGTAAATAGAATCTCAGATGAGCAAAAAGAAAAAAGGACTCAATGCACTGTTGTTTAAAAAATAAAGAAACACCAACGAAAATAAAAACCCTCAACTACCCCATTAAAAAGGCGAACATTAGTCATGCAGTGTTAATCATTTTAATTTGGTAAAAACCAAATTAAATGCACAAACTACTCGTACACACTGTCAAGCATGGCGGTGGAGGGGTGGTGATTTGGGCTTGTTTTGCAGGGACAGGACCTGGATACCTTTCAGCTATTACTCCTCCATGAAATCCTTCCCCACCCACCCACACACACACACACACACACTACTTATTGATTTTGGTTTCCTTTTCTATTAGGTAAATAATGACTCTCAGTAATCTTTCTATTTGCTTAATTGTTAGACCTTGTTGGGCACCAGATGATTTACTGTGTCCTGATGCAGAAAACAACCATAAAAAGACAGGCCAACTGACTGGGCCTATGGAGGACGGAGGGCCGGCCTGCTGGGTTATCGAGCCTTTCCGAGCTCCCTCACTTCCCAGGCTGCGTGTTTGGAGACACAACAGACTGCCTGTGGAGCGACTGTTTGAGTTTCAGAACTCCGTCCCCGTTCAAGGCCCCACTGGGCAAACACGCAGCCCCGTCAGGTGGGGGACGTGGGAGGCCGGGAAAATACGAGGGGGGCACCGTCCAGATCAAAAAGCACACATCTGCTCCCAGGTTGAATTTTAAAAAAAACAGCAAGTCGGCGGTAACATCAGAGGCGATCCTTATCGCACAGCACCGAGGGGGCACTTCATATTTCTCTTATTAAAGCTTTCTTCCCGCCCGTCCGCCTACGCTGTCCTCTAAGCTCGGCGGGGCCGGAATGCGGTGGAGAGTTTGCCGTTTTATTTCATTCCTCGGCGGGACGCTGCACTCGGATGACCCGACGGGAGGCCGCTCAGAAGGCCTTGCAATCAAAAGAGGATCTTTCTACGCTTACAGTCCAGGTACAGGCGAGTGGCCAGATCGCTCCGAAACGCTAATGGAGGGGTATCCAGCTGAAAGGGTAGAGATTCTGGCCTTTGTGTCCAGGAGGTGCAGATAGCACATTCCACTTCCAATATTGTCTGAGACCAGCTATCAGACATACCTGTGGAGGTCACCTGAGCTCTTAATAGCTTTAATCTGACTGCTCTAGCGCGGGCGTTCTCATGCCCCCAGGACCCAACACATGACCCCCAGGTGTCAGAATGTGTTAAAATCAATGAGAAAAAAAAAGAAAAGCAAAAAAGAAAAATTAAAAATCAGCAAATGAAGGGAGAACTTTCAAAAGAGACGAGTCCTCCTGGTAGAAATGTTCGTAGGTGCCTGGTGGGAGCTGGGAGCTTGTTCGGGCTCTCAGACACAAGCCTCTGAGCTATCTGATCATTTTTTATAATCCCTCCTCCAGGCAGCTGTGGTATTACTCAACAGGCAATTTCGGAGGGCTGGGGCTGCAAAAAACTCAGGACCTCCTGTGGCCAAATCACAGCCAAGAACAGCAGCGGGTGTATGTGTGTGTGTTCCAGTGTTTGGGGGGGGGTGAAGGTGGGGGGGTTAGCATTTTAAACACAGGAAACATCTCATCATCGTAAAGAAACGGGCTCAGCGTTTGCCTTTTAATTTATCTCTCGGATCTGGGCGAGATTATCTACTCTGCTCCTTCTGTGCTGAAATGTGATAGACTCCTGCGAGATAAGAACAGAAGCGGAGGAGTAGAGGTGAAGATTTATGGGCAGTACGGATTCTGGTTGAAAGCAGGTGGGGGCTGTTGGGTTGTCAGCGAGCACAACAAAGGGGAAATTTCACTGGAAACCAAGTTTAAAACCCATCTAAAGTGGTTTCCCACCACCTCGGGTACACCTCCGGCCTCACGCCGTTCCTGTCGTCTCCCCACCCGTCAGAGTCATTTGAACGCCCAAGAATAGATCCCTTTGGGAGCTCTTTTGTTCCCTGCCCCACATTATCTACTTCTCGCCTGGAACGGCGGCTTATAAATCCAGAGCAAAACGCTGCGGGCCGGATAAAAATGCCTTCCCCGCCCCACTGGGGATAGATAGGGAAGCCTGAGGGTTTCCTTATAGTGCTCTAGCACACAGACCCTGATCCTCCAGGAGAAAAAGAGGAGCAAATCATCTCCTCTCTCTGACAGCACACGCTGCAAACCTCAGTTTAGAAAAGAAAACACGACAACAAAATAACCAGGAAAGTGTCAGCGGGGTGAAAGCCCTTCAGATCCTGTGCAAACTTCAAACTCTTTAACAAGTCTGGGTAAGAGAAATCGCCTGCTGATTTTGTGCCCCTCGGACGGCTGTGACACCAACCGGTAACCTCATTATCACTTAGTGGGGAAGTTCTCAAGTCACAGGGCACACAGCTCTGTGTGTTGCTGCCTGTGGCAGGCGGACGGGCGATATAGTATTATATCATCCCTTATCGGAACAAGACATTCCACCAACTCCTGGTGGTGTTTACACCACTCCGTCCTCACATCCTGCCACGGTTCTAGGTCAAACTCCTACTTAAGATACCAAGGGGCTGTTAATGTAACGGCAGGTTGTTGCTTTTTTGTGTTTTTTTTATTAAATAAATGCACTTTTAGGGTACCTTGAAGTCCACTGACAGCTGTGGGGTGTACTCCAACGTCCACAGAGCCCTGACAAGGGATGCCAAGTGCTCCGTCACTTCCCCCCTGACCACCCCGTTGGGTCTGCCGTCGGTCAGGTCCATCTTGTACCTGTCCAGGCCCAGGTACTCGGCCAGCAGGTCGGTGTTGCTCAGGCACTGGACCACGGCGTTCATGAAGCAGGTGTTGCCGTGGTTTTTCAGCCCCAGGACGCCCGGGGTCTTCTCCCCGTACTGGCAGAGCAGCTTCTCCCTGCCGGCGCAGAGGGAGGAGGACGCGCTCGGGGGGGTGTCACAGTTCGCCGCCCGGTCCCGAGACGCGTGCGCATCGTCTCTAACGGCGCTCAGGGTGCAAGGTGCGCCATTCCCGAACCCCCCGTCGTCGTCCTCCGCGTCCCGCGCGTCGGCGTCCCCGAAGTGGGCGAAAGTGCCCAAAGTTTTGATGATTTTGTTCACGAAGCTCCCCACGGACTTGAGCGATTTCTTGCGGAACAGCTTCCCGGACTTCGCCTTTTTCTCTTTGCGCTTCTCCTCCTTCGACGCCGGCGCTTCCTCCTTGCCTCTGCCGTGCCTCTCCATGGCATGTGCCCGTCTCTATCCCCTCGTCGCTCTACTCACTTCTCTCCCCGCGTCGTCTCTGGTCCGGGCGGGAGACGGCAGAGCGCACGGAGGTGCCACCATCGCGGAGCCAGGAGACGCAACGGCGCACTGTTACTCCACACGCCCCTGCCGGAAAAGCTGCCTCGTCCATCCCAGTGCAGACTGAAGGCGGTCATTCTCAAGTCCGACGGAGCTGTCACGAGCGGCCAACCCCCCCAACCCCAACCCCAACCCCAACTCCGGCGCGGCCAGCCCAACAGGAGCCGCGGAGCCGTTCGCCTGCAGCGCTGAAGCCCGCCTGGGAAAGAAAAAGAAAAAAAAAGCCTGTGCTCTTGTGCCTGGCTCCCCCCTCCTCCCTCCCACTTCCCAACACACTGGGGGGGGAGAGGAGAAAGCTGCGATACGCTGCTCGGAGATTCGATTTCACTTTGCATCAACAACCGAGAACAGTTTGGTCAAATTGGAGGTGGAAAAAAAATCTCTAGTCCCATCATGATGCCCCCTATGCGATTTAGGGTGACAAATGACTGATTGATATACAAACTTTGGGGGGTTTTGCTCATTGTGCATCATTAGTAAGAAGACCAGATACATCTTTTTTTAAAGTGCAGGGGTCCACACTCAGAAATAGATCACTAATACGCATGAAAGGGCTTCATCTTTAGAAATAATGAGCTCCCCATCACATATAGCAAACACACAGACATACGTTTGACCAGAGTGACAAGAAGCTGTCACAAATCCTGTCATATCATCTCTAAGACACATCCAGACAGATATTTAAAGGGGTTCCTTTAAAGTGCGCAGCAGCAGCTTCAGTGTGAGGCCATGGGTCTGAAAGCAGTGGTTAAACTGTAAGTGGATTGAGTGATCCTTGGCTTAACAGCAAATCCACCAAGGAATGGTGCAAAACGGAGAAATAGGGAGGGTTATGGAGCCCACGGGCCAGACTTGAATCCTAATGAAATATTCTGGGGGGAAATTAAAAATGCTGAAATATCTGGCACCTGAAGCAACACATGGAGCATGTCAGAAGTTCTTTCTGTTCAATGTTATGTGAGCAGCTTGAAAAATACACAGAAAAAGGTCATTTTGTCATACAAAATACAACCAGAATGTGATTAAAGGTTCGGATTGTCCATAAGAGGCAGCTCATTACAAAATTGCAGATCTCATTATCGATGGCTGCTTTCACAGTAGAGCACTGAGCACTGTGAAACACTGAGGGAAACTTTTTAAATCATTTATTCAACTAGAATCTGATGGCAGCAACACATCTAGAAAAAAAAACATTGGACGGGGGCTGGTCAGTTAAACCGTATGGGGTTTAAAAAGAGCACTTCAGAGGGGTAGAGCCTCTCAGAAGCAAAGATGGACGGCAAACCCCACGCGTTAAGACTTTGGATGTTTCCACATCCTCAATAAGAAATATAATAAAAAAGTCAGTGAAACAAGAGGTTGGCCTGTGCCTGTAGACAACGGAAAGAATTCACACTCAAAATGGAAGACCTGAGATCTCCATGCTCCCAGGATTAAATTCAGATAGGATTCTGGCCTTGAATTTACAGGAATCCATTCAGAAATCACTGTCTGGCTTCATCCACAAATTCCAATTAAAGCTCTATCGTGGAGAGGAGATAATATGTGAAAAGGATTTGGAAACAGCCCTGTTTTTTTTTGGAAGAGGCCGATTCAAAGTAGACGTGAGAAAAGTTGAAAATCAAAACCAAAAATTTCGATTGCTTAACTATTTTTTAAAAATCACAAGCTCAGCCTCCCGTAAACGAAAGCAGAGAATAACCACCTGACTTGTTAGCGGTGCTCTGTTCTAAAGCCTGCATCTCTGATCTTATGGGGGTGCGTTAATGCTTATTGAACTGGCAACCGACACATCTGGAAAGGCACCATCAATGCTGAGAGGTATAAACAGATATGAGAGCAACACATGCTCCCGTCCAGGCCAAATCTTTTCTTAGGGGATGGCAACATTCTTCCGGAAAGAATAAAGACAGATGCCAAAATTCAAAAGGCCAGGTTTTTCTTTAGCCAAAATTCAATCTGAAAGTTTAATCACTTAACGACAGTCACTGACAATAAAAAAATTGAAAATCAGAGAGCTGAATGGAAAGATTTCATGACATTAATGGGTCTTAAGAAAATGGTTTGATCCATTTGACGAATATAACAGACCACAGGTTTAGATAAAATAAAATATAACAAAAATGTGGTCATATCTGCCTGTTTTAATTTTTTTTTCCCTCTTAAGGAGGGCAAATAAGGACATATATTGAATGAACGCGTGTTTGATAGATTGCAGCCTTCAGTAGGAATTCATTAGCTTAGCCTTGAATGACATTTATCTTAGGTTACAGGGTCCTGGATTATTACTCTCATTACTGAGCCATGAATTATGAGGGAGCTTATCTCTGTCCTAACCCAAAAGGATATGTTTAATCAGAAATGGTTGTCACTTCTCACAACTTTTTTTTTTTTTTTTTCAAATACTGATTTAATACACAGAGCAAAATCAAAATGACTGACTCTGTTTCTCTTTGCTCATGGATCCTGAAGTGTGAGATGGAGCCATGTTTTTGTTGAGGGATGGTTAGCTTCTTATCCAATACAGGTACTAGTGAAAATATGTTGTTTGATGCAATAAACAAACCAGGAGGCTATAGTTTCTTGAAGAAATAGTCACGAAATCCTTTTAGCAGAGAGCTAGGGGGGCCACGAGCGGACGCAAATGTGATTAAGAAAGCCTGAATGTGACCACGCAAAGCCAAAAGTTCTCCTTTCAGCAGTATCCGGCCCCAGACAATAGGAAGTAAATAATATCTCACTTGCACAGAATCTGCCAATCATACCTCCTGCTCCCAAACACCAATACGGAAATCTGTAATCAAGTAAATCTAACTGGTATTTACCGTGTCCCTACGAGCCAGTGGGGATAAAGCAATAGAGGGCCTCAAGATAAACCCTTTGACTCAACTAAATCCGTAATCTTTGGGTATTTGCGATCAAAACAAAGACGGATCATTTTACCGCCTTTTTCACAAGAACTGACAGTTTAAGAAGGGTCTATCAAAACCTACTAAAGTTCTTGGTTTTCAAATAATTGTACTTCTAGAGAACAGAACACTCCAAGTTATGTCTTTTTAAATTCTCTAATTATATTTCTAGTTGACTTTTTGTTATTCTTAGTTCATTTTTTGGGGCATTTATGTTTCCTTTTGCTTAAAAAAAGAAGAAAGCAAGAGTAGAGTATTTTTTAAAACATACAGTGAAGGAATTGTTTATTTTTTATATGGCCTACGTGTGACGTTCTATGTTGTGAAGAACATTTCACAGAAAGCTGAAGCAGAAGCACAGATACAGTAATACGTCCAGTATCATGACATCACAGCTCCCGCTTTCTGGCCTAATAGTTAGACAGTGTTAAGATAATCAGCCTCTGTGACGCTCTTTGTGTCCAGATAAAAAAAGATGTCATCCGTAAAGATGAAGTAGGCACCAGAGACCATCTGGTTGTCTGACTCATCCACGCTGTCTGCTCGGGGAACAAACCCCCCCCCTTTAATGAAAGAACAATGCACCGTGGCTGTGACACTGCCCTGCCTTTGCACGGGGAAATACGAGCAGAGAACAAGAGAAAACACAAGTTTTGCGGCGCCTGAACACAATATAAGTCCAGAGTTTGCGCTGGAATTACGGCCCCCGGACGCCCGTGTTCCTTTCAGGGTAATTCCCTGCTTCTCGCGAGGGAGTTAAAGTGGACAGTGCTGATGACCGTTATTCAGCACCACCTGAGTCCTCGCAAAATGCCGACACAGTCAGTGTGATGAAACAGCACGCCCCGGGAGGAAATCAATACTGCTTAATGTGTTTTATAGCGCTGACTAAAAAACAGTGGTCCACACACAACAAAAAAAAGTTTTCCAAGGTTTAACAAGATAAGCCTTTGTTTTTTTGTGATGCGAAATCGTTCTTTTTTGTTTAGTTTTTTTAGCAGAAACAGAGGGTGATGAGTGGGTGAGTCCTGGCTGCCACCGGGTTCCAGATTAGGTGGGCCCCATCTGAGCTGGCAATAACACATTCCTTGTCAGTGCCTTTAATTTTAATGCCTTTGGCAGAGGCCTTATGCTTTCTCATGCTTTCCAGGAGCTTGTGAGGCCTGGGCGGGATCCCCAACACACACACACACACACACGCACCTGGACAGAGAATAGACAGCCATCGGCTTAACCGCACACACCAGGCAACTGACATAGCAGTCCCTCCAGAGACTGTGGAGCCAGGCTACAGAGCTATTTCTATTCATGCCCTATTTCATCCACCGCCAGTCCTATTTTCACAGTATCTGATGTGTTACCAGTTCCAGCAGGAAACCAGATACACAAATGCAGCAAAAAAAGCAAAGCGGTTCATTTTTAGCCCCAAAGAGAGACGTCTTATATCTTTTATAATGCACGCCCATGGAGGAATAATGCATATAAAAGTTCACTGCTTTTCAAATCTCATGGTAATTTTTTCCTCCACTCTCCTCTCTCGCTCAGTTAAGAGATTAGTTATATGGAAAAAAGGAACTCAAACTCTTCGTCACATTATAGCATTTAACATATGGAATGCGTGTCACTCTCTTCTGGATGAGAAAGACAAGCTGCTACTACAGTGAGTACATGTTGACTATTTGTTTGGATGATGTTGTCATCAATAATTAACAGCAACATGAGCTATTCTGCATTTTATCAGAAAGATTTTAGCCTTGTTTTCTTGCATCAGAGACCAAAACTTCAGGTTTTGCTGGGTAAAAACCCCATTAGCAGAACACAACAGAAATACAGAAAAAGTCTAGATTAGACTTGTTACGGCTGCAGTGGGTCTCTGCTTGATCCCCTTTTAGGGTCCTG
>JABUIW010000148.1:316212-390114 GCA_013363375.1 Menidia beryllina | reverse complement strand
TGGTCTCCATTAATGTTACCCCACCAAACGAGCCGGTGGATGTAACAGACTATAAAGTTTTCTTTTCATAATTTAAAAATAATTGTCTTTGAAAGAGAAACCAAACCAGAGAGACCATCTTTCCTATGAAGGAGAGAAAAGTACTTGAAATTGATTGTGTGATGGCGCCTTCTACTGTTGAGGTTTGAATCTCACACCCCTCTATTCTCTATTGGAATGAGACAAAAAAAAATCATGAACACTGAAAAGCGACTGAACCTTAGAAATCTGTGAAAGTCCCAAATATGTTCCACATAAATTAAATAGAGATGTGTCTAAGCATGTACTTCAATGGATTCTTTACTAAATCTCTTTCAATAAAAAACCCTTTCCGCACAGAAATGTAAAATAGCACTTTAACATGTCCTTGGATTTAAATTTGCATTTTTCCTATTGGCGAAAAAGCGTGACAACGATCATGTAAAATAATCACCATGATCCCAGATACTCATAGTTGTGTGACTTCAATAACAATTTTGACAGGTAACAAAACCTAAATCTGGCCATTTACCAGAGGACATTATAGTGTACACATCTCTCAAGGACCACTAAAATGTGTGGTAGTATCTGATTCCTACTAGAGTTGGGTATCAAATAGTTTACATTTTACTTGTGACATTTGAAGACGATATTTACATAAACATATCTTGATGTAAAATGTGAGAAAAATGAACAGACATATAACCAAAGGGTGAACCCACAAACACTTAAAATATAAACCTGAAAATAAATAAATAAATATATATATAGACAGAGAAAGAGAGAGAGAGAGAGAGAGAGAGAGAGAGAGAGAGAGAGAGAGAGAGTGTGTGTGTATCTATTCCTGGTGTTTCATGCTTTTAAGCGGATTAATTGTAATGTTCTTATTAAAAGTCAAAATCATTTAGCCATTAATTGCAAGAACAGACATATTCAGCTCAATCCAGTAATACCTCATTCAATCCCCAAAGAAATAAAATATTTCTTAAGGAACTATATATTACCAGTATAACTTTGAAAAAGAAATGACTCAAAAAATAAATACCATAAAAAAGAAGCAGTTTTAGAGAGATGGAAAACTTTTAGAGAGATAGAAGTGAGGTGTTTGAAACCTACAGAGATGCACTGCGGTGTTATTTTTGTACCTTGGCGGGGAACACAGATGAATCATTGGCAGGTAACGGGTGAAATGCTCCTGCTGCTTCCCTGTCAGCACTCCAAGCTCATCCATTATATTTGCCATGGATCTGACATGTCTGCTGTCAGTCGGGGACAGACAAGATGAGCCTCATCCTCCTTTTTCTTGCCTTGCATCCAAGACTTCATCTGTCAAACTTGTCTGAATTTGAGGTTCTGAATTGAACTTTAAAAAGCTTAAATAGATGCTTCACACCATTCATTGGAATATATTTAGTATATAAACTGAAAATTGTGCAGTGAAATTATCTTCATTATTAAAAATTAAGTAGCCTACAGTGTGTTACAAGGAAACTGTTGCAAAAAGATAAACAAAAGGCATCCCAGAAGCTGTTAAATAAGCCTGTATTTTAAGATACAGCAATACAATTGTTCTATTTTTCCGGGTGTTTATTTGATATAATGTAAGAAATAACGACGAAAAAAAAGATATGCTCAGATTTCATTCTTGGCGCTCCTTTGTGACGTCATACGAGAAAAGGGGCGAAGCGAATGTAGCGCCATTTTTAATGCGCAAAAATGTGTACTTAATATTTTAATAATGTCATAAGTTGCCGTGATAAACACTTTTTCATGTATTTTTCTTAACGAGGCCCGTCGTGACAGTGTTTAGGACATAAAATACTCATGCAGATAAAAATTTAGCAGTTTTACTTAAGGTAAATCGATTACGTCATCATTCTGCGGACCAACCTGCTTGAGATGCTCATCACCTGACGCTAGCAAAATGTATACCGGGAAATTTGCTCAAAGTTATTGTGGTTTGGGGCCTGGGCATATCCAGGACTTTAACAAGCATAAAGAAAAAAAATGGATATCTTATGTGGTCCTGTTGTCATAGAAATGTAACGGGAGCTCGTTCAACTGGCTCACATCTCCAAATGTAAGTTGATAAAATTAAGGGTGAGTCTCCATTAACCAGTTATACATTAAAGGAAAAGTTCCAATAATAAATATTGTGTCATGTTGTAGACGTCCGTTAGGTCTGTTGGCCTAAAATGAGCACGCCAAAGCAAAGCAAAACCTCAATGTTCCCTCCATGTACAAGAAGTGGACATTTATTATTATTATTTTATCATAAAAGCGAATTGATACGACTGCAGTTCATTTTAAACAGCAAACAGAGCCGGGTTTTGTTCCTTTGTGTTTAGCGTAAAGTGTCGTGAATCATTGCCCGTGACACTCCAACAAAAGTGAGGTTTCATGGCGGAGCAGCACAAAGGTCTTTATGGGGGTCACGTTCGCCTCAGAAGACCACCCGGCTCCGTGGGCAGGGACACATCCGTGCCTATACGCCGCCTAAGACAAATGTAGGAAAAAGTAGCCATAATTCTCCCCGAGACATAAATGGCCTGTGACGGCTTCAGTGGCATTCTGCAGCTGACTTTCAGGGTGGCATCTTTTTTCCGAATGACTTATAACGGACATGAAAGGCACAGACCCGCCATTCAAAGCGCTCTCAAAGCTCCCTGTATGTGACGCTAACCTCGGAATGGGCATTGTGCCCCCTTCCCCTCAAAAAAAGAAAAAAAGATAAGAAAAATGCCTTCTTCTATGAACATCAGTTCAAAAGTATTGTTGTTTGCCAGCCCTGGGCAGTACCGCTCCCCTCCTGCAGAGGGCAGTGTTTAGCTGATAATTCTGCCTTGGGAGCCCATTGGGGAAGCCAAAAGTGAAAACTACATAGGTGGCCCAGAACCCTTAAGTCTTAAGCTTTGGCACAGGTCACCGTCAAATTATGAAAGACTTCAGTTAGATGATTATAATTAGCTGGTTTGTCTCCAATTTCAGTATTTACTCTTGATCGCTTAAGTCACATCCTTCTTTTTTGGAACATTTAGGTGAAAATGGCATGCCGTCGTTATAAATATGATCTTTGTTTGTTAGCTTATCTTTATTTTCCCCAAATGGTTGAGCAAAACTGCATGTGAGGTAACAGCCGTCTGGTTGAAGTTAGATATTAAACGTACCTGCTAAATAAGAAAGATAATAGCAATAAGAAGAAAAACATTTCTCCATAAGCGTGTTTAGGATTTTCACAGTTTTCTTTGAGTGGATGCCGATTTGTGGTGTTTTGGCACAACTGTAGTTTTTTTTTGGGGGGGGCTGTATATTTAACCTTTGTTTTTTTTTGTTTTTTAATCCATGCCTCATCATATGGAGATAATTTATAATTAATTTAGCTGCTATTTCATGAGGTCATAAATGATGCAGACGTACTTCTTAAAAATGCAATCCCTGTGGGATTGAGCTATTTGACGGTGTTGCGGCAGGATATAAGACAGCTATTTTGTCAGTCAGGTATGCAGTTGGATGCTCCGTTTACAAAGACCTTTGCACGGTTCACCTCAGCGTACAGCTTGTAAAAACAAAAGGGATATCAACCTCACCTTCCTTTTTACTCTTTTTCTTTTTTAACAAGCCTAACTTTGTTCTGAGTTGAGCTCAGATATGTTGACACACTAAGAAAAAAAAAAAATTTAAAAGAGCTTTTACCATACTAAGGGCTGGTACCCAGATGCCTGTGCGAGGTATGGCCATTGTTGAAATGTGGTGATTGGCGTTCTTCAAACTCCTGCTCTCCGCGTGTGCTGGACATCTTGGTCAGAGCTAAGTAAACTGGAGGTGTGATTTCAAGACTGCGTTTCAACAGAGCCCGAGTGAGCTCCTTTGAGAACAGACATCCAAATTGATTACAATAGAAGACACGCGTTTCCAGAAAGATGGAAATTATGGGGCCCGAGTAATTCTTTGGCTCTTGTTGTCTGGTATGTGCTATTGCAAATATTAGACGCTGGAAGTATTTTAAAAACGGCCCAAAAAAGGGAAAATCTGTCTTCGTAGGCTTCTTGCTGCACTGGTTGTGGGTTTGAAGGTTTCCTGATAAACTGGAAAGCAGCCCAAGCGACTTTAGATCTTGTATAGTGATGCACGATTGGCATAATTGTCCTCCATATGGTTAAGTCCTCTTCATTTGTTGCCCTTTTGTCTTTACCATAGCCACTCTATTCTCTGTTTAGATAATTCCATTTAAAATGGGCCTGCTTTTATCATTTTGCAGTCATCAAATCCTTGATCTTGGGTTTCGTCTGTACCTGCACTCTTCACAACGGGAATATTAGTAGAATTCCTGTTATTTTTGTAGTTTTTTTTAACACGTTTCTATTTTCTTTGGAGGTGATTTGATTGTTTCAAGTGGTGTTCCAGCTGTTCACGACCTACTTGTTACCATCAATACTCTGTACAGGGGAGAACACGTGAGGGGAAAGCAGCTTGGCATCATTGCCATGAAAAATGTCCCCATTTCATTGAGGTTTTCTTGATCACAGGTGTCCAGATGAATCTACAATGTTGAGCTCCTTACAGTCTTTGGAAGGCATCACAACTTGATACGACTGATCTCTCAGTGCCCATGTGAAATGCTATATTTCTCGTTAAAGGCCAGGAGGGAAAGACAAAACCACAAAAAGTACCTCAAGGCCCCTTTAAACTAGCCACTGAAGATGAGAAGCAAAAGTTGAGCGAGTGGAGAAAGCCTTTTTTTAAGATTTTTTATTTTTATGGTTGAACGGATGTCAGTCAGTCCACCACTTTATTCCAGACGGCAACGCCTCATCGAGCTCCAGACGGATTGCTCCAAACCTTTGCGCAGACTTTTGCGGTGCTCTAGGAGATGAATTCTTTGGATCATGGCTACTCCGTTTGATATACAGTATTATTCCATTCCACCGCGAAGACGACGTGCTTTCTTTTTTTTTCTGCTTCCTTGTTGAAACGTATATCACTGCAGCTATTTGATGAACTCTGCATCCGCGTCCCCTCGAGGACGGATAGCAGCAACAGCTTGTAATCATCAGCCTCAAATTTATTTTGCGGCGAGGCGATGAGTGCCAGTTGGCAAATTACAGCTTCTTTCAGCTTTAAACCACAACGATGAACAGGATAAACACAACACCGTGAGATGTCATTGTGTTGTTTTTTTCATTTCAGATTTTTTGATCTTGTGCTTGTGTGGCTGTTGACTCCTGCTGATATTTCAAAGGTGAGTCGGTTTGAGACTTGCACCTCTGACAGCAGACTGCAGAAGCAAAATAAAAAAAGGATGCTTCCATTTGTGTCTTTATGCAGCGTGTGTGCAGAGGCCTGTGAGGGATTTCAGCGACGCAAACTCGTCATTAACAGATTGGACTGGTGGCGATCGTTTATGGCCCGCCCGCAGCTCAAGACATCGCGCAAGAATGCAAGACGCACGTCCAAGTTAATCAGCCCCTCCGCTGCTTTTCTTGGCCACGGCCGGGGCCCACCGCACCGCCACAGCCCCAGGAGGACAGGGTAATTACAAGCTGCTATCTCGCTAAATGGGACTCTCGCTCCAACCCGGAGCGGTGATGACATGATTAGTGTTTTCCTACTCATCTTGGCCTTGTGAGCGGGGATGATGACAGCTGTACGCGGTCGGGGGAACGGCGCTGGATTGTTCCTCAGCGACTTTAAACACAACAGCACCCACCACAGCGAGAGCTCCTCGTGTTAGCCGCAGAAAGGAGTGTTTGAATTCGGTCATCTAGCGACGGTTTTGGGGGTTTTGGTGTCAGGAATTTGGTAGTGGGGGTGAAGATGTATGTTGTTGACCTGTTTTGTAAATTTGACTCAATCCCAAATGAGTAACATGTATTGTCACTCTGGTGGAAATGTGCTTACAATATTAGAACCAAATACAGATAAAAATTTAGTTCAGGTCAAGAGAAATATTTCATTTTCACACTGAATTTTCGCACTATTTTTGAAGTCATGCCCCTTTAAGTCTCTGTTCTATGTTTTGTGCCTTGTGTCTTCCCAAAGGGGGCCTATTGATGGAAAGCTTTAAAGGGGTTTCCATCAGGAGTAGGCCCCTGTGCCTCAATCGGACAGCCCGTGACACCTGTGGAAACATTAAAGCGAGCCGGGAACTCTCCACTCCATTAAACGCGAGGCCCGACAAGTGAGCGGCAGCTTCCATCAGCAGAGCAAACCCTCGAAAACGCAGCAAGGCCTTCAAGCAGAAAGGCCTCGAGCCGGGATCTGCCACAGTGTGAGTTACTGGCTCTTTTCCTCCATCCTGCAGGTGGGGCTCTTCTGGGGGTGGACGTAGGTCACAGGAGGAGGTTGTTGTCAGGATTTGGAAGAGTTAAGAAAGAATCATAATTGTACAAAAGTCAGGAAAAAAGTATTTTGGCTTCCTTTTTCAGCAGGTAGAAGCTCGCAGCCTTCCTCTGTATTTTACTGCTGCCTGTAATGTACAACCCTCTCTATCACATAACTCCTCTGATTTTTCTTTCTCCCGCTCCCCCGGAGAGAGAATGATTTGCCTTCGGAGTGGTTTTAGCGGCATCAGTGCTGCACAGAAGCATTTGATTCCAGGCTAGATTTGCTCTTGTTATTTTTAATCTCTAAAGGTTACATCGATCTATAAATCAGCTGGCTCTGGGTCTGAGTGTTCCGGCTCAGCCTCCCCGTCAGCCGGGGGATTTACGACCCGGAGGGTGTATTGGAAAGCGCCTGCCCAGTGTCCTCCGGGCTCCCTCCTGTGTGTGCGTTTTTAGAAGGAAAAAGAAAAGTGCGGGGCGGGCGAGTGTTGTGCAGATGTGGACTGGACCACTTGAGCTCTGTTGTGATGCCACCGCACCTCTCTGGCCGTTACAGCAAATTAACCAGCGCGTTTAACACCGAACCTGCCTCCCCTCATAAATCCAGCATAGGTGGGAAGAATCAACATTCAAAGGTTTTCGCTTTCAGGACGGCTCGAAACAAACCGATAATGCGCTGAATTGTAGGGGAGAGCTGGCTGAGGTTTTCTCTTCTTCTTTTTTTTGTCTCTCTCCCATTCATCTTGTGAAACTATGTGCCTTCGACAAAGCTTGGCAAAGAAGTAAATAGCAATAAAAGAGGATTGCAGTGTACATGTCTCCCTTGCCAAGATCTCCCCTACAATGAGCGTCTGGCAGCCGATCCCGTAGCTGGTGATGTCATCCCCAGGTCCACAGTTTCTGTTTGTTTCACCTCCATTATGTCTTCAACAGATCCGAATCCCTCGTGGCTCCTATCATCAAATGCGCTTTTGCCTTGTTGGGCGTGCAGTTCAGATCTTGAAAGGGCTTAAGAACTGTGTAAAAAAGCAGCCAAAGAAAAAACAACAAAAACAGTGAAAACAAACCTCATGCTCGGCTGTTAAATCAAAGGAAATTTCAGAATTATTAGTACCGACATGTTTATTAGCCCAACGGGTAAACACACACGTAGCGTGCGTAGCAGGATGGACTCAAATCAGGTTGTGCCTGAGTTCTCACAAATGATCTTTCGCAATTTTCCCTAAACATTTTGTGTTTTTTTATTTTTTATAGCTGGACTGTATATGCCAGTTGTAATGGCTTTGGGATGGGGGGGGCAAACGCAGGCCAAGCAGAATCTGGCCACATTTTCTGTGTGGCCCGATGCCGGCCCTTTGTGGCGTATCACCTCCTCATACTGGAGACTTCACACAGTGCATTCTCACATCGCTTAACTACAGTGACAGTTGTGCAGTGTGTTCGATGCAAAGTGTGGTTACACAAGACCAGCAATGAAAGACCCCCCCCGTTTAGTTTCCAGTACACGTGCAGTGAACAAATGCTTGGATGGGACTTAGCATTTCTGCAATAAATATGTAGTTTGATTCTGTCAACCTCGGTTTGTGTAAAGTCACCTCCTTTTTAAAAAAAACATATATATATTTTTTTATCAGTTTGTGTTTTTTAGCCCTGGTTAAATCCGATTTGTTTAAATGTGTTCAGTCAAGTCAAACATGCATCTGAATTGGCGGAAACAGGTTATCTGGAATATTTTCGTGCTTGCCAGTGCCTGAAAAGTCATCTAGATTTATTGCAATTTTTCTTTAAAAACAACCCAGAAAAACAAAAAGTGTCACAAGTGTTAACAGCTAACCACCTTAAGTTGAATCATCGACAGCTATTGATCGTGTTGAATTGGTTTGGATGGGAAAAAAAAAAGCTGAAGGTGCAGAAAAGCTGATGATGCGTTCTGTGGCGTCACGACAGGAGAAGCAGATGTTCAGCATTCCAGATTTTCCTGACAGCCGGTGACGGGAGACGACAGAGGAGCCTCGGCTTCACTTTGCGTCAAAGGAAAATAGCAATTACACGGCTCATTTCCTGTGACCCAAAGCAAAGGTCGGTTGGACAGTTACCTCACTACTTAAACATTTGCTATCCACCCACCGTCGGTGTGACCTGAAGCCTCCTTGGTCCCCTTCATGGTTGCCCCGGTCAGAGGTCAGTAGTGTAAACAGACGGGTTTGGAACTGGTAAAAAATGGGAAGGAGGATCAAGTAGCCAAATGGCCTCGGTCAGACACCTGATTCGTGTTGCATGTTAAGACATCGAAGGCACAAAGCGAACCGGGCTTCGTAAAAGTGTCCAAAGATGCGAAGCCGTAGGGCTGCACCTGTTCTCAGCACACATTCTTCACTCTATAAAACAGCTTGTGCGCACACATGGGTTTGTACATCTGTGAGTCTGTGCAGGTAGCACCTATGAGGGATGATCCAAAAGAGGACAAAGGATCATGGGCTTCTTCCACCTCCACCCACTGGATAACTATATTTAACGCCTCGAGAAAACAGTGTGTTCATGTGGACTTTTGAGTCAAAAGGGGGGGTGCAGTAGCACTAGCACTACAAAAAGAAGATGAACAGATTGATAGGATCTCAGTGGAATTTTAAAGGTTAGGCGGGAAACCCTGCCATGGTGAAATCGAACCTCCAGCGTGACGGGACGGCCGTCCAAAAAACAGGAAACATGTGACTATGCGGCGTCTGCGTGAGTTAGAGGATGTAGGTTTCCTGTCACTGAGAGGCAGTTGTCTTATTTCCTGTATGGATGTTTCAGGCTTTTCTGCACAAACATTTGTATTGGCTCGATGGACAGTTTTCACCACAGAGAAACCCCCCCAAAAAATTCTTAGACCTGCCAGCCATTGTATTTCCTCAGCTGGTGGATAACCTCCACTCCTCAGGCATCTCTCCCGCTGCCATCTATTTCTTCCTTTCTGTCTCCCGCTGGCTCGTCTTTCACCATTGGAGCGGGCATACCGAGAATGGCTATTTCATCCTAACCCCCTCGGTGGTTGCTTCACATCGAACCGGCGTCGCTCGAAATCTAAATGGCTCCAGGTCACAAAAGAAGGGGAGCCAGTCGTCATTAACTAGTCAACCTAGTAATCTTCTTAAATGTTTGAGACGGTTATGGGTTTCCTGCAGTAGGCCAAAACTGAACAGGGAACTACAAAACATTGGTTACTAAATTGAGTTTCCCCAAGAGTTTTCCTATTTGAACCTTTGAAAAAGTGTAGCTTCTAATTAATATGTGTGTGTGTGTGTATATATATATATATATATATATATATATATATATATATATATATAGATGTGTGTGTGTGGTCTTTTTAAATGGCAGCCCTATTAGCGCTAATATGTCTGTTTGATTTAATTAATTCTTTTTGTGGTAATCCTAATAACCAAACAAATAAGAAAGAGCAGGCTACTCTGCATTCTTCGGAGTCCATCGCCTTTGTCTCCCCTGAAGTGCCAGCTGCTGCAGCGAGGACGAGGGACAGAGCGTCTGCCTCCCCGGTTTGCATCCAGCAGGTCTTTATTTCCGCCCGCTGGACACTGAAAATGGAGAATTCATTTTCAGCCACGGTCATCCGGGTCCAGACTCCACCTGGACATTGCGTGGCTGCCTATGAGCAGTCGGCTGACGGGTATTTCTCAGACGCGCTTCCTTCTTTTCCCCGTGGCTTTGCCCCTCTTCCTCCTCTCCTGCTCAGCGGCATCAGTAAGTCAGTGGAGCGATCTGCCAAATCTTTCAAGGACTTAAAACCTAAGTGGAAACACAGAGTGCTGCGGTCTGGAGGACTCTGAAAGGCTTTTTTTTTTCTTTACTTGATGTTAGACCTTGGAATTTAAAGTACATGGAACTTCTGGTCAAAATGTGGTGAAAGAATCTGACATTTTAAAAATATGAATATGTATCTCTTTTTTTTCTTTTTCTTTTTCTTTTTTTTCCCCTTCTCCTATCGAAGCCAACCCGCTAACCCTCCGTGACCTCACCTGTGTGTGCTGAACTCTTGCTCTAGCCAAGAATTCCGCCATGCTTCAGGTTAGAGATGAGAAAGCCAACGCTCCGGGTGCGAGACTTTGAAGTCCCTGCGTGCTTTGGAAACAGGGCAAAGAATCACCTGCCATAAAGACGAGCGTGCGTAAGCGCCGAGCTATTCGCTCTGGTGCCTGGGTGGTTATGGGTCCCCCGGGAGGGCTGGCCCAGGCCCCTGTGAGATCACATCAGCGCCGATCGGGCACGAATCCACCCGGAGGTGGAACTAATGAGCCCATGTGTTCACAGACACTTCAGAGAGCCAGATGCCGGGAAGAGGGACGTCCACTCACTTTTTCACAGCACCTCCCCCGGAGAGAGGAGAGGGGAGCCCGGTCAAGCTTCACACGCACACCGGACTTAGAAGTCGGCGTATGAAGATACATACACCGTGTTGATTTTTTTTTGCACAGACAGGAATGCGTTCTGTGACACACACACACACACACACACACACACACACATCACCTACAGCTTAAGGTTGTTTTGTCTGCGCAGAGACTGTTTCCACTCTTCTCTTCAGTGATGCCGCACGCAAGGTGAAACAGTGTAATAAAAGGGATTCGGGGCTTATGTCTATCCATTCCATATGATCTGCCCGCTCCAGTAAAAGTCACAGAGAGAGTTGGGAGCCTCGCTTTTTTCACCGTGTTATTGACGCGGCCTTGACCTCTGCGGTCTTGACGTCTCATTCCGAGCGGGTAATGATTACCATCTTTCCAACGCGCCTCCGCCGCCGCGCGGGTAATCCTTTATCGGGACCCGTGGATGTCATAGGCTGAACTGAGTTTTTGACCTCATCTGCTTTTGCCAGAGAGATCGGTCATTACCTCATCTGACAAAATCCAGTGGGACCAGTCTGATTGACAAGGCTTTTAAAAAAATACACATACACACATATGTGTATATGTAGTATATAAATATATATATACTTATTCATAAATGAATTTCCTGAGAATCATGAGATATAAAATTATATATAGTCTCAAAGATGAGAATATCAGTAAAAGGGGAGTGGCATAAGGGATACCAAAACTAAGCAGCTGCATAGGGCCCTGCAACTGCAAAGGGAAACCCCCAAGAGCAATTAAAACCAATTGTTTTATTTTAATTTTCTTACGTTTTGTGAATGTGAGAGTTAATTGTATGAACTAACACAATTTTCCGTAACAGCGAGCTGCTTTAGACTTAATAACTCCTATTCTCTTGTAGGAAGTCTCCTACTTCTGCTTCCTTCTTGCTTTATAATTCTCATAATTAATTATTTTAGAGTATTGTCCCCCCCCCCCCCTCTGGAAAAACCATAAACCAGATGACAGGTTGACAGTAAATGTTTATCTGTTGATTTGTTTTTTAACTCCAGATATTATTTGAAATATTTTGTTTTTGTAAATCTGACGCCTGCTTACATGTTCTTTCACAGCTAACTCCAACAAAAAGTCAATAATCTAGTGATTAGAGCATGTAAGAACTGAATGATCAACAATCGGTATCATTGACAGAAATTGAAAGCCCCCAAATCAAATTTATCTCAGGGCCCCATGAAGACTGGGCCTGGCTCTGTGAAAAAAGGGTGTTATGAGAAGTGAAATCCATTGAAAGTGGCTCATATCATTCAAGCCGTAGTCATGTAGCGATTGTGTGAGAAAACTGACTGTGGAACCAAAAGGGAACCCGTCTGTCACCGGTCCTCATGCTGCCGCAGCCCCTCCAAACCGGAAGGCTGGCCCAGTCCCTAAAACACAGATAGTGTGACACCGCCCACTTCCCTTCTCCTGTCGAACATCCCAACGCCAAAGTGGAGGAGGACCACGCACATCCTCCGTAAACCCCATAGTGAGACCATTAGGGGCCTGTGAGTCACTTCTTAGGAAAGTTTGACTGCTGATGGAACAGTGCAGGCTGCACGAGGAGATGAGCTCGATATCAAAACCTTTTTTCTTTTTTTTTCTTTTTTAAATATTTTTATTGGAAAAACACATTATAATGCTTACAATCATAGAAATACAATTTACAGTTTTCCTTTTTTTTTTTTTCCCTAAACATATGCATATGCACACGGAAACATACACACAGAAAAAACGAAGATAACTATACAAAAACAAAACAAAAACCCACTAATAATCAAAACCTTTTTAAAAGAAAAAAAAAATCAAACGCCCCCTACTCTTTTAGGGCCTCCCAGAGCTTTGACTGCACTAAGCATTGCAGCAATGAACTTTTCAGAAATTGTCTTTGTTTTCCTGTAAATTCATTGGGCTTTAATGTTTTGTGGTGGTGGTGGGTGGGGGGGAGCAAGCGAAACGAGCACTGAGATGCGCCGACACGCTCCCGTAATGGGTTCATGTCGTTAGAGGTCCTGGCTTCATCAGCTTTGCCGGCAGGAACACCAAGGAGAATCATTTTTGTGAAATTAGTCAGAGTGCGGAGTGCTTGTTTGCTCGAGCAAAACAAATGCGGGACCTGTTGCTTCACGGGCACGGCTTGTTATCTTGTGTTAGCACATAGGGGTATCGCATTAGTCATGACTGCCCTCAATTAGCTTTTCTGCTCAGTAAACAGGTGAACAACAGCGTTTATTTCCGTCTATTCTGATTTTATTGACAAATATACTGAAGTGATGATATATTTCATGCTAGGATAATAATATGAACGAATAGTTGAGTTGATTATCCTTTATTGAAGAAATTGAAGAAAGTGTTCAGTGCAGTGCTTTGACTGCATTTAAGAGGACTGAAAGATGTACAGTGGGAAGCATTTAGCAAAGATTTCCCATGGAAATCAGCCTGAACTGTGCAAAGTCTTGCAGGTGCCAAGAAAGCTGATTGAATAGTTGAAAGCCCGCGCTCCTTATGGAGGGAAAATGCCAAGCTTCTTCCACTTCAACCCCCTCAGTCATATGAATGGCAACACAACTGAAAAAAATAGCCCCATTTTCCCTATAATCTCAGAATGGTTTGAAACCCTACCCTATATATATATATATATATATATATATATATATATGTAGTTTTTTGTGAATCTTTGTAGAGTAAAGAAAGGATTAGCAAGCTCCTAATTGTGCATAATGGCTTAATTACTCTTATAACTTCTTTCTCAAGAGTTGATTGTTTTGTTTTTTCATTCTCGGCTTTCAGTGTTGGCTTTCGGAATATTTTGTGACATGCTTACCCAGCTTGCGGCTGTTCGGAGTCAAGTATCTGTCCCGTTTGGGGAAAAGCGGGTTTCCATTGACACGTTTTAACATATCTGCAGCTGCTGACCCTTTTTATTCTTGTTATGCTCACACTGTAATCTGTATTTTACTACTGCAGGAAACCCAAGGTCACCAACCTGCTGAAGGTAAATGCCTTTGTGTGTGTGTGTGTGTGTGTGTGAGATTGCTGAATGTGCAGGTTTCTGTAAATAGCTTTCCTCCTGGCTAGCGGTCTGACCCAGGTCCTCCCCCTGTGACCGTGCTGATGATTACAGTTACCGAGACAGGCCTGATCCGTCTGTTGATGCTGAGCTTTTGATGGCCGTGCCTCTTTGATGCTGCGACAAGATTGAATCCCGCCACCCTCTGAGAAACGCGCCCAGGTAGATGTTCATGCACACACCCACACAGTTGGCCCCGCATCCAAACAGGAGCAGCTATTTTTTCCCCTCTCCCTTTGATGCCGAGCACTGATATTTGCCGGTAGTGCCGACATTCTGTCCACCGTTCGATACCTGAGTGGGAAATTGTTGGCTCAAAATCGAAGAAATCTTTTATCAGCCACCTCTACTTTTTTTTTTTTGGTTCTTTTTTTCATTCCCATCCACATAGATTCATGCAGTGGGTTTTTCTGCTCACGAGGCAGGGAAGAGTCACGGCCTCGCAGTAAAAGAGCAGTTTTCTCCTGTGCTCTCTGCTGGTTTTTACACAATGGTCCTGTTTCCTGACCGTTTGATGTCTTCCTACATTAATCCGAGCGAGCAACGAGCCTGATTTACGAGCAGCACCGGACCACTTTGCTTTTTTTGCTCCGCTTTTATGTCGGGTTCAGTTGGAAGGAACAACATGGTAATGGCTAAAGCAGACCGAAACATCCAAAACACACACAACACGCTGGGAAAAAAAAGAAAAGACAATATACGAAGACGTTTTCATTGAATGCGATTTATTTTTCCTACCAAGAGCTGACATTTGGGATCTATCCGTGCATTGGTATCCCACTCATTTTGAGTTTCCATATATTACTGATCCCACTACACAGTTGGCGTTATTAATGGTAACAGTGATAGGTTTTATGAATCGGTGCAGTAATCATTACTCTGCTCTAACAAGTCTGCCTTCCCACCTTCACTTGGCTGCTCGCGCATTCGCGGCATCCTCTAATTGGTACTGAAAAAAACCCTGCAGTATAAGTGTCCAAAAACAAATCTGATCAAAGACAATCCAGCCGTTTGCGAGCAGGGGCGTTTTTATACGCGCATTGAGGTGGAACCGAGGGGGGAAAAGCAGGGGTCACTGGCGTTGAGTCTGTGAAGTTAGCGGACCTGGACACGCATAGCTCAAATGGAAAGTGCAGGTTGTCCAGAGTGGAAGCACTTTCTTTACGTAGGCTGACTTAAGAGAGAGACATACATAGGCCGCTTTTAAAAGGAGTGAAAGCCATTATGTGCTGATTTAGCTTTTATTTGTCATTTGTAACGGACAAGTCGTCACACACAGTTGGTGTAATCCGTATGAAACTAATATGGTCAAAGCAACCATTCGGAACATCTGCAAGAGCTTTTGAAGCCGTGTTCGCACACACACACACACACACACACACACACACAGACTGATCCGAAAAGGAGACATTTTCCTTGACTCCCCTGTCTTCTGTCCTGCTTGCCTCTTTTCACGCTGGCGTCTCTATCATGAACACGAACACGTGCTCTGAGTGTCATCACAATAATGACCCCCCTATTCTCTCTGCTTGGAAGGTAAACGCAGCAATTTCCACGGCCTAAATTTTAGTGCCCCGTCCTGCCTCCTGCCGTCCATAGGCCGGGCACACCCCCCCGACAGCGCAATTCCTGCCCAAAGCCTCCTGCTGTGGACCACATGTGTTAACAGCAACCGCACACACACAAAAAAAAAAAATGTCTTTCTCACTTGGTCTTTGAAATCTCCACTGTTGGTACGTGCTTGCCTACCAGCAGAAGAAGTCCCTCTTTCAGCTCAGTTTAGATGAACGCCATGTTGGTGAACCTGCGGAGGCCGCATCTGCATGCGGGCGATTGACCGAAGAATCTGACGGCTGTGAATTGATCTGACCACATGCAGACTAATCGCCGCACCGGTTTCTTTCAGTCCATTTCGGACTGATTAGTGCCACATGTTCCGAGCAGCAGAGTGAGAACAGAGAGGAAGAACTGGCAGCACTCGGAGGCCTCGGCTCACCTGGTTCATTGCTCAAAGTACAGATTTTGCTCCCAGGGTTTGACGCAACATCCAATTGGGGGGGTGGATGTGTGGAAGACTCAGACTACACCCCACCACCCAACGAGTGTTCGACCACTATCCTGTCAGTCACTGCGCTAACTGGTTTGATCCCTTGGACGAACTTTTCTTCTTTGGGGTTTTTGAAAGCACGTTGTTGCTCAAGTTCTAGAAATTTCCCATAATAAAGATGTGGAGTAAAATATTCCAGATGTGAACAGTGAGTTAAATCCATCACGCTCTAAATGAGGAATCTTTTATGAGAGAAGAAGTTTTTACCTTACAGGCAGTCTGGAAAGTAAAGCGAGACTTTTGGGGAGTTATAGGTGTACCTCATCAAGATTGAGCCTTTTTTTTCCCTTTTTTTTAATGTTAAATCCCAACACAGGTCAGCGATCCGTTTTCCTTCATTTTTGTCTCACACTCGACCCAGAACTGTGTCTGGTGGTGTCTCAGAACTCTATGGATGGAGAGGAGACAAGAGGGCGAAACGGCAATATAGAACGCCATTGTTAAATGTGGGAGCAAGAAGTGTTTGGCACAGCTCGTCTTGTTTGCCGAGCAAACCCCACAGGCCTGTGTTTCTACGCCGAGGGAAATGCCGGCATTGTTGGGCTTGGAGACCGTGGTTACGGGCCAATCCGGGACCGGCCAGGCAGGTTGGGACAAACAACACGATGAAGGTCAGCTAATATGGCACTTAATTCCACTTCCTGGTCCCCATGACACCCGGGCGGTTTTTATTTGAAGATCCCAGACCCTGAAGTCACTCTGCACTTTGTTTAGTCGATGAGTCTTTTTTTTTTGCTGTTTTTTTTTTTGTTGTCGCTTCAAGCCAACACTTTCAGATATTAATGTATTCAGCGCAGAAGGAAGGGAGGGGGCCAGAGGAAGGAAGACGGGACGCTGCCAAGCACCAAAGAGGGAAAAACGCCTTTTAATGCGTCCTAGAACCTTCAGTTTGAATCCTAAAAATGATCATTTATGTTACGGAGAGCCTCATTTTACGGCTAGATTACGCTGTCAAATGGTGGGTTCGAAGCAGCAGACTTTTGAAGTCTCCGGCTGTCTGTTCGACGGGGGCCGGGTGGGGATGCTGTGGGACAACTCGAGGGGCTCTCTTCATGCCACGCACTCCATCAAACCCTTGCCTCCTCCTGGTACAGGCAATGAGGGTGAATAGACGTTTCAAGGAGCCAGTTTATGAGCTGATTGTCTTCGCGATCATTTAACTCGAGCCATGAGAATGCGGGAGGAGGGGTGACGGGTGAAAAATATAGCACACACCATCCAAAAGCCAAGTGGCTTAATCCCGTATGGAAATGGTAATGAGAGAAAAAAGAGTGCTAACTCGGTGTCCCGGGCCTATCCAGGACGGGATCGAGGCCTCTCTAGTGGGGCTTCTCCAGGATGCATATGAAAAAGCCTTTGTGCGCTGATCTGGTAAGCCAGAAATACAGCTTTTGAACCACTGTGCACACTGAAAGAAAGGACAGAAATGAAGAGGCAGCTTTGGCGAGAGTGAATGACTGACTGAGGGGCGCGGGGAAGGCGCTTTAGGTGTTAGCGTCAAAACACCAACCGTGATAGGTGGTTTGCTGGTCGCACCGTGGCCTGATATCAAGTACCTCTCTTAAACCCTCCATCCATCTCCATAGGTGCTTCGTTCTTTGTGGGATTCCAGCCTAACTCTCCTAATTTGCCGAAGCCCGGGAGGGAAAGACGAGGGGTTGCGCGACGCAACCTGGCAGCCAAATGAGTGACAGGGGGAAACACAATCCACTGTGTTTTCTCTCACCGGGGGCCAATTAGCGCCGTCGGCTGCATGGCCAAATTCCTCAGGGTCGATTGTGGTAGTATTTATTGTTTTATTCATACAATCGCTCCACCTTCCAGCCTTCGGTTTAACAGACTTCCCAGTTGAAGTTACCGGTGGGCATCCTTTTCCCATACATTTAGTCAGCTGAGACAGCACAGAGTTGGATTGTTCCCCGTTTGCTCGGGCGCCTGGAAACAAACAAAACAGCGGCTTTTGTACAGCTCCAGTTTTACAGAGGGTTAAAGGAAGGAGCGGGAGGCCAAGTGGGTTTCAGCCAAACAAAAGCCCCTGATTGCTTCTCGTTCCCCCGATCCGAGGCGGCCAGTGGGGATCCCGTGCACGAAATCTGACTCGATTCAAATGATCGAGGCTGCTAAGAAAGCCGCGAGATTGCCGCAGCGGTCACAAAGTCTCCGACAGCCGTAGGTGCAGCAAAAAGGTCGGAAAAGTCTCCTCCGGTGTTCCCTCTTCGTCACCGGCCTCTCGGCTCATTTCGGGAGATATCCGCAATTAGTTTAGTCTCGTTCTCTGCAATAAAACACTAATCAACCATTAAGACATTCTTCTCTTACACCGAAATGAAAGAACTTTTTGTCAATGCACTGTAATTGCTTGCTAATTAGATTGTTACATGACAATGTGAATACCCTCTTTTCTTCCCTTTTTTCTTTCCTTTTCAATGCTCTGCCAGGCCTCTTGATGAGGGTCTGTGAATAGGATTAAGGCTTCCTGCAGTGCTTCCTGTACCATCATGCTGCTAATATTATTCAGTGCATTGTTTTTGTAGCTTTCCATAGATTTAGAAACCTTTTTTATTATTGATTCTTACCAGCATCGCACGGCTGTCTTTTTGGCTTGTAGGTTGTAAAATGTGTAGCTCACTGATTTGAGGCCGCTAAAGGATCTTGGAGCAAACTACAAGTGTCTCCGCAGAGCTTTAACACGCAGCTACATGCACGGAAGTCACATAATCCCCGAAGCGGAGCTGTACGAGCATTGCAGACAGCCACAGAGGCCTCGTAACACTCGCCAGTTCGCTTCACGAGAAAAAACAAGAGGGCAAGGAACAATAAGGAAAAGGCAATAAATCTAAATCTCCCGGCGTTTTTTACTGGTCAAACCTGATAAAGATATCAGGCTCTTTTCCAACCGTGACATCACCAAACGGACATAGCGTGTGCCGAGGGGTTTCGAGCCGGTTTTCGCTCACTCACTCGCTGTTTCCATTTCCTGGCAGCTGTCAGTAGCGCGCACAATCGAAGGGCAGAGGGCCGCCCTCCCAGCCCGGCGGGGACAACCTCAGCACGTCAGGGGCGTATCGGAGCCACTTTGTTTTCTGCGGAGGACAATGGCAGCCGAATGACGGGGAGACCCGTCCACACGGAAAGTTCCCAGCCTACGCCGTGGAAACCTGACCCCAAACTTAAAGTCCACTTTGAACAACAGTGGACGCCAGAAGCCTCCGCGGTATCATGCCTGCACATCTGTCGTTCCGGCTTCATCTTTGCTCATGCGGGGAGGAAAACGAACACACGCCCAGATCTCTTTTCGACTCTCCCACCGCTCCCAAAATCATATGTTTGCGATGACATTTTTCATGCCCTGTAGGCTCTTACGACCAGCAAGCGGCAAAGGGGCACAGCCTCATCATCCCTGAACATCCTCTGCTGCTTTCAGCACGAGTTGGGTTTGTGATCCTGATCTCATGTCATTGGATAACGCAGCGTAAACTCTCATTGCTGGCTTCATCATTGGTCGGTCCCCTTGGACCTTGTTGGACAGGGCATCGCGGGAGCAGCATATCAATGCCCAATCCACAAGCCAAGAGAGATGGACATGTGGTTGTAACGACCACAGATTTGTGTTTTTCTATGTGGAAAGGGGGGGAACAAAAGGGGAAAAAAATCCTATTGGTGTAAGTTAGGCCTTTCCACTGATTCCAAAACCTCCCAGCTACAACAACAACATCTGTGGTTTGGATTAAGCACGTTGGTGATATCACCCTTTAAGTAATACGCTCGCATTTTAGCAATCACGCAGCAAGGCCTTATTGTCTGTGAAGTTTTCAGAGGCCCAGGATCCAACACAAATGGTGATCGGCGCAGCGGGGCTCGCTGGAAGTTCTTTGGCAGCCGCCGCCGTTTTAATTTGCTCACTGCTAACGATTTACTCATCGGGCCTCGGGTTTCTTTCATGTCACACTGACAACTTCAGTTTAGAGAAGTCGCATATTTAAAGGGGAAAACAAAGGGGCCCACACATCCTTCACTTGAATAAACGTCAACATCATAACAAGGCTAATATTCCAATGAAAGTAAAAGTCTATTATTCTTTGTGGATATTTATTGCTACAGCGGGTAACGGCGAGCTGTCGTCGGTTGCACGGCGCCTTTCACTAAAGAAAACATAGCTGGGCTTCAGTTTAGAGCTGGAAAGTAGTTTTAGCGTAAAAGAAGTCGAACTGCACCTCGCACTTCTTTTTTTCTTTTTTTTTAGTATAAAAAGCTGCAGATGTGCACAGATTTATTCTTGTTTTAATTGTCAGACACTTCTCCTTATGGATGCCAAGGTTAGATCTAAAAGATACGAAGACAGATTTAATAGCTTTTGCCATCGCAGCGTGTTTGGAGTGGTCTGTTAGCACTTGTCTGCCCTTATGTGCACTCATATGTTTTCCAAAGAAACGTTTAGTTACTCGCGCTGGAGCGTTCTGCCTTAATTCACTTTTGTTTCTTGATTTTCTGTCTTACTTGTCAGTTTTTTGTGTTGTGCTGTTAAATTACAACATGAGTTTTACCTTGTCTGCATCTGGTGCTGGTCTGGGGTTTGGGTTGGGTTTTTTGGGGGGACAAATTAAGGACTAAAATGCCATTTCACTGGGAAAAAATCCTTTTTTTTTTTTCATTTTGACACACAGCTTTATTTTAGATTAATTCATTTTCACTTCTATCAGGCCGTTCAGTAGCCAACCACTTGTCAAGAGTTCTCCTCGTAGCCCTTTACAATCCAAAGCCAAAGTAAAAAATTAAAAAAAACAAAAAAGATAAAACAATAAACACCACAAAAGCCACATTATTTCATGTGTCATTAAATATATTCATTTGTGATAAACATAATATATTAGTATTACAAGACATTACACAACAATTTGCAATGGACACTTCTAAACAACATTTACAAGCTGATGTATAAACGAGCAGAAAATGGTGCAGGTCTATTGACGGAGAGCAATATTCTGGTGGGGGGGAGTACCTTTCTGCGAACACCTGCAAAACCAGTGGGAATATTTGGCTACGGTCCTGTGGATTTTTATAAGCACTTTGTAATCAAATCCATACAGTATGATGCACAGAGTACTGAGGTGGGCCCGTCGATTTTTGAGTGAGTGTTTGAGTTTCTGCTCATTATGCCTCTAGTATTAAAACTCTGGTTAAGTTCACATGTAAATAGATCTGGTTAATGTTTAAAAAAAAACAAAAGGAAAGAAAAAAAGTAATACTATACAACTATATAACACAGACGATCAATCATGCCTTTTTTTCGAGTACCAAGTCTTGATAATAAAATCTTGTCCTCAAAAAGTCTCTTTGAGGTGTTGAACGTTTGACACATTGCTCAATAAACATCCGTGATATAATCTATCACTCCACAGGTTCATTTTCCACAACACTGAATACTGTATACAAAATTTAAATGTGCATAATTCACAATCATTATTAGCCGTTAAGCTACAGTAAATGTTGAGCATGCTGCGCGCGAGAGGTATGGGGTTTGCTTCAAAGGCAGGTTTTATCTACTTTTTTTTCCCTTTTTTTTTCTTTTTTCCTTAAATGAAACGATACAGCTAACATCATCGGTCATCGGTTTGGAATATCTGACCTCTGCTTTAGTCATTTATTAGCGCGTCGTCTCCAAATTCTGACTCCCCGGCGGTGATGACTCATAAGGGGGTCGTGTTCACGTCTGCCCGTATACTAGTCTCTGGGGCAAAGAGGGCTTACGCTAGCTATGCTTCTTTTCGTTTATTTTTACACTAAATCATAACGGTCGTGGGATATTTTTTTTCTTCCAATTTTGGATGACTAAAAATCTGAACATATCTCATATGTTCTAAAGAACTAGTGAAAATTAATAAGTGCGTGGTTGACAGGTCCACTCTACTTCTAGCTGATCATCATCTACGAAAAGAAATAACGTTTACGTATGCACATTATGGTTACTTTACATTGCAGAAGTCACAACCACAGCATGGTGTAGATATGGATCATAGCTGAGCCGAGGTTTAGCTTGTTATGAGATTGTTCTAAAGAGCTAGAAGAGCACGGCCATGGCATTTTTTATTTTTTGTTGTTCCCACAGCACAATGAGGTAAAAACTCACATGGCAGAAAATGGCACTCTGAAGCTACCGTGGAGACCAAGTTCTGGATTTCCCTTCTTGTTCCGTTTCCGTCCATGTCGAGGTTTGGCAGGCCGTCAAGAGAAAAACGCGTCAGACCTGAGAACGGTCCCGCTTTTTGCCGTGGAGTAATTTACGGGGACGGCCTCTGGGCTAATCTTGTAACGAGACAAAGGTTCTGATACAGGCGATCAGGCGTGGCAGCTCAGCTCGGGAACTTTAATGTAAAGCGGCGTTTTGGGGTAAAATGGTCAGAACGAGACATTTCTGTAGAATTAGGTGCAAACTCTGCAATTACACAACAAAAATAAAAACAGATCACCTCGAAACGCAAAGAAAATACAACAGCGGTAGAATCAGCTCCTTCACAAACGTCCCTAAAAAGACACTAAATCTCGTCACTCCAGCTCAGAGCAGCAGCACTCAGTCATTCCTCATTTCCTCTACTCTTCACTTGTGTCCCTCTATTTTTATTTCTTTTTTTATCTTTTAATTCTTCCAGTTTATTTCTTTTTTTTTATTTCATCCATCACTTCCTCTTCCTGGTTTGAATCCTGGGTGTTTGGGGGGGGCCTTATCCAGCCGCCACCTCTCCCTCCATCTCTCTCTTGCTCTCATCTCTCTTTTTCTTTTCTTTTTAACACTTTCCCCTCTTGTCGCGCTGTTGAAACTTCCTCAGACGGCGGCCCCACAGGTCCTTCCAGGGAATGAGCAGGCTCCCCTTGTCGGCCACCACGCCGCTCTGCCCGGGGGAGTCGTCGTCCGCGCCCAGCAGCAGGTACTTCCGGCCCGGCTTGATCTTGGGGCACTTGCAGGCCACGTCCTTGGCGCGCACCCACAGCAGCTGGTCGCCGCGGCGGATGCGGTTCTCGCCCTGCTTGTAGACGGAGATGATGTTGACGGTGAACTTCCACCACTCGCCCGCCTTGTCGCCCTTTAAGACGTGCACCTGGACAGCTGGCGGAGAAAAGAGAGGCACCGGTCAGACTCCCTCCACTCACAGGACTGTCGATTAGTAAGTACAACACGCCTGAAACTCCATCAGGTGACATCTTCTCACCAATCAAAAGATCCCAAGGGAAGTAACTACTTTAACTGCATCAAATAGCAAGTCTAGGAAAATATCTACCTTTGAGAAACACTTTAAAAGAACTTTGCAAAATATTTTAAACATCCGTCCAAAAGATGATCTTGTGTTTCACCAGCTGCACCCCTCATCTTTGACCTCTGACCTCTCCTTGACGCGGACACACTCAACATTACAGCGACAGTTTCCACGGCGCTCACCCGTGCAAACACAACATTTCTGCCTGAGTTCACATCGTTTCTGTGAAGGAGGAGCAGGACTCTAGTTGTTTGTTTTCGAGAAACGATGAGCCAAAAGTGGCTCTTTTTTTCTTTCTTACTTTCTCCTTTTTCAAGAAAAAGCGCCACATCTGCTTCTCGTACAGCTAATTCATTCCAACGGGTCTGCGCGGTGCTCAGTCTGGAGTCTTCTGGAGGCTAGAGGCTAGGTCACGCCGAAGCTGGCAACCATTGGAGCCCCACTTGTGGCGGAGATTTTCATACCAGCTCCTTTAGCCGGAGCTCCCCCGCGCAGATCGTGCTCGCTGCAAAAGAGCTATTACAGTGTCAGCGTGATTGCAACATGACGCACTCGGCTCTACGCCGTCGCAGGTAATCACCGCTTGAAGTGGAGTGCATTATCCTGCAGGTGCGGATAGGAATGCGCCATAACTCTTTAGGCGTGAAGGTTTAGGTTAAGGGGTGGGAATCATTAAATCATTAGCATTATTCCAACTATACATGTGTGTATATAAATATATATATATCATGCCTGATGATCTTTTTCTATGTGGGGCTTTATGTAAGTGGGTAGAACTATGTTTGCATGGTGAAAAATGAGAGAATGAACTGATTCGTTCTAAAGTAAGTTGGCCTTTTTTTTTCCCTTTTTCTTTTTTCGCCTTTGTAACATGATCGCTCTTGGTGTTCATCAGTCGTTCCCCTGTCACTGCCAAGAATGAAGAGAACTGGAAGAGTGGGGTGTTTAAGTATGTGTGTCAATGCATGGTGTGAGCAAATTGCGCACAGTTTCAGAAGAAAGACGGCTTGTTGGGCTGAGGAGAGCGAGCTCTCACAGCCCTGCCATTCACTGCTGCCCTCTCCTTCATCCAGACACATAAAGGGTGTGCGAGCAGGAGGGGGCTGGGGAGGGGGGGGGGGCGGTGCGTTATTTGTCTTCGCAGCCACAGAAAAAGCTCCGGGAGAATCGGGATGTGTTTCCGACCTCATGAGCTGTCCGGGTTCTGCTCCCAGAGCTCCATCCAACTTCCCAGCGTGAGAATTGAGCGGAGATAGGGCTCTCCTGCCTCCGCTGGGCCCAGCTCTGCGGGGGAGACCCGGTGACACCATCCAGGCTCGCTCTCTCCGTCAGTGTCTGCCTCTTTCTTTCCCCCCCTTCAAGTGTGTGTGCGCGCAGTTTTTTTTTCTTTCTTTTTCTGCCTATTGGTTTTAGCTAAATGGACGCCGGATAGAAAATGGGAGCACGGGGTCAAGCAATCCATTACAAAATAGTTCAGTGTTTGGTCAGACAGGCGGAGGAAGTGTGAGATGATCCTGTGCCCGAACAAAGGCTGCCGACCCAGACTCCCTTCCCAGCCAAACGTCCCACTGGGTTGATCTTCTTTGGGTGTGCTGCGACTTGACACTGGGTGCCACCAGCAGGCGAGGGGCTAATGAAATTAGAGCCCGCTTAATTACCACGCAGAGGCCCCTGTCCTTTCTGGTTATCAGCTCCGTGAATGATCAGGGACCTGCTACCCTTGGGTGAGCACAGAGAGGTGGCCCGGGAGGCCGGGAGGCCCTGCCTTTGAGCGCTATCCCGGAGCGTCTGTAAACACGCGACCCTTTTGATTCATTGTCCTCCTTGTGGCAGGCCGAGGGGAGGGTATGTGTGCGCAGAGGAGGGTGTCAGGCCAGAATATAATCCCTTTGTGTCCGCCGTCTCCGTAGCTACGGGAGCGCCGAAAAACAAAAATTGAATAAACAAAACATATTTCTTTCTCGCCGGGGTGGCAATCCGTCACCGTCTGCTTAATTTACCACCTGTTTGTGCCCCGAGGAATGCTCAGCGCTGGCAGAGCGCACAACTGTGTTTAAACAGAGGGCCCCTTCCCGTGACCCCACGGGGGCCTGCATCAGCGCTCACACAAGGGGAGTGAAAGAATAAAGGAGAGACACCAAAGGTCCCCCCCCCTCCCCGAAAAGAAAGAAGCAAGATGACAGAAATGTGTCGGGCCCCTGATGTCTGCCATACTGCCGCTGCGCGGCCCAGGCAGAATCATCTGCTTCCAGACTTTTCTGGGGACCTTCTCAGAGGAATCCCACAGCAAAGGCACGCTTTGCTGGAATCGGCCCGGCTGATTTATGGTCACGCAGCCGGCCTCGGCCCTGACGGTGAAGATTTAAGTCAATGGAAATGTGAATAATGGTCGCAGGCTGCTTCATGGCCAACTTTTTCTGCGAAGGTCCTGAATTACCGTTGACTCAAAGGAATGGGCGACTCGAATTCCTTCGGTCACTTTTCAGCCGGATAATATTTATGGTAGTAAAAGCTTCTTCCCTGTCACGCTGATTCAGTTTGTCAGATGATGATTATGAATGGAAGGCAACTCATTCAGCTCTGAAAGGGATCAACATGAGCACAGCTGGAAGAATCCAAGCTAGAGTGATAGAGACAAACCTTTACTCCATGCATGCAGTTGTATTAACAGCCCACTGAAATCTGAATCACAGATGTGGTGGTTGATTAAATAGCAAATAGCATTTAAACAGAGATGAGTGTGTGTTTTTATATTCTTTATCACTGCTATAACCAGTGAGTTTAAGGTAAATGTTTGCTGAATATTTGTTCTTTTATTCCACCTTGTGATTTACAGATGTTACAGATAACAGACTAGACTGTAAAGATAAATGCCACTTAAACTCTAAAAAGCAGAACAGATCATTTGGGCTGTCAGGGAGTGAAATTAAAAAAATATTATTCTGTCTGAATTTTATCCTCAGTGGGGTTTTTTTTGTTTTTAAAAGATAAAGGACCCGCTTCATTAATCACGAAAAAGCCTGACAGTTTTGCTTTATTCCTCAGGCAGACTGTTTTTTTTGTCATTTACAGGCCAAAACGATACAGACCTACCACGGTTTTAACACCACTCAGATTTCCATCCTCTTATTCTTTTACGACTTGTTGGACAATAGGTGCAGAGGGGTTGGAAAAAGGGGGACAATTTGAGGTTGTGCAGAGACTTCCATGCAACATATTTTTTCCCTTATATACAGCGCTTGTGATTTACGTCCATGGGAGAGACAGTGGATCATAAACTATCCACAGTCCTCAAACATAAGGTGAAATTGTACTTTCACAGACTCAATATAACTCTTCCAGCTCAACCTGTGTCACAGTTCGGCACCCTGTGATGCCAACATGGATACTACCCTTGCATCGGCACGCTACGCTTTTAGCTAGAGCCAGTTAGCTTACGCTAGCCTGTAGGCTTTGATACTTGGGTCGGCCAACTAGCTTCCTCTTTTTTTTGTGCTTTTTTAGAAAAGCATAAACTGTCATTTTCATCCTATCCTATTTTCATCTTAAGATATTCTATAAGTAAATGACTTCATGAGCTTTAAGTAGAATATTGCTACATCACTGAATAGAACCAGCTAAATTACCTATTCCCTAATGAGTCTTTAGCTTGCTTAATTAGCTGTATGTTTCAACGTTTGGCTGAAAGTAAATTTTTGCCATTAGCTGATAGAACATACAGGTAAATATTTTTATGTGGCTCTTTTGTTTGTCCAAGGACTTCACAAGTGTCATATATTCAATATTGTGAAATTACATAAGTATTACGCAATCCTTATCCAGGCATGAGAATGGTATCAATCTCTCCAGCAAATCAAACATGAATGTAAGGAAAAGTAAGCAGTTTAAATGGCAGAGAAAATGACAGTTTTGAGCAAAATGTTAGATAACCCGTTCTACTTTGGCACGGGAAGGAGCCAGACAAACTTCCAAGATATTTGTCTCTGGTCATAGAATCGCAACAATATCATTCATTCGACATTAACTGGAGGTATTCAGTCAAATATGAAACATTTTATATAAAAATGATTAAATAAGTCATCAAAGTATGCAGATGAGATGAAACAGAGACAACTGTAACAGAACCACCCGTGTAATGTGATCGGATCTGCTACCCTGGAGGAATAAAGGGACTTATTGTTGGCTGACAATTGTTCGTCTTGAAAAGCTCAATTTTTTTCACTTGAAAATTTTTCAATTTTTTTCACTTGAAAATGAAACATTTGAGGGCATTTTTTGAAAACTCCCTGTTTTCAAGGGGAGAAAATGTTAGCTTAGTGTTCATGGAAACCCACATCAGAGTGAGTAAAGATGGCTTTAAATGAATGCGTATTAGTGGATGTAGCCCTGGAACCATTTAGGCAGGCCATCAGTAAAACAAGAAGAGCGGCTACAGGGTGTGGATTGGTCCTGATTAATCGAGACATTTGACCCTATGACTGCTGGCTAACATCTTGCAGCGCGCATTCCTGTGCACTGGACTCACTCACCGTAGTCTTTTTTACAGTATTTCTTCATGGTGATCTTCATTTTCCCTTTGGAAGCTTTGCAGTGAGATTCGCAGTCTGGGTAGAAGAAGAGATACGGGAGAGATAGTTGAAGTTAGTAATACATCTTGGGATTCACAGTATGAAACAATTCCCCCGACCCCCCAAAACCTGCCGTCATCAGCCAGGCCTTTAAGCCGGACAGACTTTACATGTGTCCCCTTGTGTCACTCTGTTTGTGGCTCCACAGTCTGAAAGATGGCGTCAAAGTGCCAACTGCGAAACAGATTAAAGCTTACACGGATCCCCCTGTGTCTGTCAGCACACTCCTACTATACGCCTCCCCATGTTTTCCATCCCGGCCCGCTGCCTCGTCACTGTCCTGGCATGCATTGTGCGAGCTCTGAGAGCTTCTGAGGTCACCCCCTTCGTGAAAGAAGGCCGTGGGGTGGGGTGGGGTGGGGTGGGCGAATTAGCCCGAGACCTACCGAGAAAGCGAACGTCCAACGTGTTCTTATGGCCAGAGTTGTTCTTATTGTCTTAGCAGTTTGCATCTCTCTGCGTTCACCTGATTTTATTTTATCTTATTATATTTTTTTTGGGGGGGGTCATCAATGGCTTTTTCTGCTGTGCTGTCAAGGCGCCAGTTACCTTTTGTGATTAGGAGGTTGGTGGTGAAACCCTGGGCTAAACTGAAAATTGAAATCATTTGTTCCCTCCACTTTCCACTGACTGACACAAATTGGAAGCAGACCATCTCCAAGTCCACCCCGTTCCCTCTCTCCCTCCCTCCCTCCCCCACACTGCCTCTTCCAGAGCAATAAGCCTTGTGCTTTTTTTTTTTTTTTTTTTTTGGTTGGGGGGTGGGGGGGGGGGGGTGGGGGGGTGGGAAAGCTGGGCTGGGCAGTCTGAAGAGAAAGGAGGGGGCAGTTGAGAGAGAGAGAGGACCTTTCAGCTTGCCTGAATATGGACAAACTTCATTATTTCTTCCAACCCTCTGTCCAGTCTTCCCCTTTCTTCCCCATTATACTCCGTGTGAATGAGGTTGCCTAGGTAATGATGGAGACAGAAAAAAACGCCCCCTACTCCCCCTCGGAAAAAAAAAAAAAAAAAAGGGAGAGGGGGGTAAAAAGTTGTTCGGGACGTGAGATGAGGATCGAATTTGCGCATGTAGAGAAAGCATTTCTGGTGGAATGCCTGGCTTCTTTTCTGGGGTGGCGGGCGAAGTAAGAAAAGAGGAAATCCCAAAGTAAATGAATCTGACGAGTCCATATCGAGCACGCCTGATTTCCATGTAAATGAAGTGCCCCGGTGGTGTTGGGGGGGGGTGGGCGCTCTTTATCTCCCGCTGGCCCCTGGGGGCCTCCATCATCCTTCCCTTTGATAGCTGACGTTGCCCATTAGCCCCTCAGCGCCATCGCTGCCCCCCCCCCCCTTCCCTCCCCGGGCTCTCATTATGGTCCAGTCTCCCGCTGTGTGGACAAACGCCCCCTTTGTGCGCCACGTTCATTTCGCAGGGTCCCTGGGGAACGCGCTGCGCCTAATTTGGAGGGTGGTGTCTGTTTGGAGTTCCTGACAGGAGTCCAAAACCGCCTCGGCACAGCCCTCAGCAGCCGCGGCAGCAAACAAAAGCCCGGTGAAGTCATCGGCGCCACTATCGTCAGCCTCTGATCGATGACCAGAGACCACTCAACCCCTTTTTCAAGCGAAATCCGCATCGCAGCTCCAGCCGATCCAATAAAACCCCTTATTGTAAATCACACACACAGGTAAATACTTTTTTTCATTGAATCGTCTAATGTCAACAGCGGGACACGGAGATTCTTGTCAGAGCACATAAACAAAAGGGGCTCCAGCAGGACTTCTCCGCTGGCACAGCCAGCCTTGATTGAAATACAAACTGGTGCAAATGAAGCATGTAATCAGATTAGGGCCGAAGCTCTGGGGAGGCTGCAGAGCAGGCTGGGAATACAGGCGACGAGGCCACAGGGAGCACTGGCAAAATATCTGGAGTTTACATCAGCCGCAGTCCGATCTCACTGACATGTGTTTAGTTTAGGAATGTGGAAAAACATGCCTGTGCTTGAAATACACTTATTATTGTATGCATGGAGGAGCAGTTAGTTTGGTTGCACAATAATTAGAAGAAAGAAAAAAAAAAATCCCACCCACAAAGATTAAATCGCATAACAGAAATAAACAAAGAAGAGAAAGGGGATTTCGGTATGTGCGCTGCTTTGGTTTAAAGATAGCCAGATTGAACTCACCTGACGGCTCCTCGTAGCTGCTGTAGGATGAAGTCGGGGACGCGACCGGGATCTCTGCGTAACAGAAGTGAACAGACACACGTTTCACTTTGTGGAATAAAAAGAGACGGTTTCGTTTGGGAAGGAATGTAAGCGTAAAGTTTAGTATTTTCAGAGCATTGTGGAAAAAAGTTTACCAGAAACCACTTTTGGGACCAATTTCCCCCAACTTTTACACCCCCTTCCTGCCAAAATGTTTAAAAAGTTTAAGAAAATATAGAAAATCCCATTCAGGTTATGTTAAGAGTATCTAATTATATTTAGGATTTCTGGCCAAACATGTCACTCAGATTTGAAATCCTCACACCGCGTACATTTCCCACAAACGACTTTATCAGAAAGACCGATTGTGGTGACTTAGTGGTCAATCACTCAGGTGTCCGTGTCCTCCCGGACACCGCTGCCATCTTATCTGCACATGCCAGACGGACACTTGATGCCGCGTGCTAAAAAGGATAGCAGTGACCCATCTCCGCCTGTGCGAGGCGTCGTCTTTTATTACCGAGGGGGGCTGGAATCTGCTGGCGGCAGATACGGCCAATAAACACATCAGCCGTCGTTCCCCAGGACTCATTCCGGGGGATTTATTGTTCGACGGGCCGTTAACGGCACCGAAGGCAAACAAGGCCGTGTTAGTCGAGCCTCGACGGTGTGTTTATCCAAACCCGGCTCTGAATAGCCAAAGCGTCTATTGAAAATAATGGAACTGGTGTGTGATAACAAGCTAAAACGCGACGTGCCCTGACCCCTCCGGGTCCCGTCCACTATGCTGACCGCTAGAATTTGTAGGGAGTAAACTAGCTCATAGCCTGTGGTGGTGAAATGGATTGATTGCAATAGGATCGGTTGTGTTAGAGGTGTGAAACAGGGTGTGTGTGTGCGTGTTGGGGGGCTTACTGATGCAGGGGGCGATGGGGGAGCGGCTCTGCTGGTAGCCCTTGGCACAGCGGTTGCAGGTGATGCCCGTCACCCCGTCCTTGCAGGGGCACTGACCAGTGGTCTGGTTGCACGTCTTCCCGGCCGCACCGACTGGATGGCAATCACACGCTGCAAAGGCCGAGGGGATAGAAAAGGACACGCACCTCACATTAGACGCAAGGAAAAAACAAACTTCGGGTTACAAAGGACCAAACTTGACTCGACTGCACATATTCCGTGCCATAGGAAACTGGATTTTAGTGATAAAATGACTAAGAGGTCTTTCACCATTAGGGCAGGCTGGGCTTTCTTTCCAGACCATCACAGATGTGGGAACTGGGCCTTGAACCAGCATAAAACCTCAATCAAATTACACCGCTTCCCTCCACCCATTACGGCCGTAATATTCTTAGAATATCAGGGCTACTTTGGAAGTCCCGCAGAGCAGTAAATAACTTGACCGAGGACAGTGCCGCACTTTCAACGCGACATGAATCGTCCTTGGTCGCCATCAGGCGAGGCCGCCCGCTCCTCGGAACGGGTTTCCATCCTGAGAGGGTTTTGGCAAAGAGCCCCTCCCAAATGCTGCCTGAATAATGTTTCCCATTAATGGGACGAATGGAACGCACTTCAAAGTCTGTTTAAGCTCTTAGTTGGGAGGATCACACGTTAAGTGAGAGAAATTTGATTTGAACATGTGTGTGTGTGTGTGTACTATAATGCCTGTGTTTGAAGTAGAAGCCCAGCCTCCCTATTAGTCCTACGTGTGTTCTAAGTACCAGCAGAGTCATTTCAAATGTGCTTGAAGTGGTCCAGTAGATGTTGGAGTTTTTTTATTTTTATTTAAATGTTTCGTTGGTGTGGTGTAGGATCCCCGGGGGGAACCTGGACCTTTCTGTGTGGAGTTTGCATGTTCTCCCCGTGTCTGCGTGGGTTCTCTCCAGGTACTCGTGTTAGGTTAACTGGACACTCCAAATTGCCCCGGGGAGTGAATGTGTGTGTGTGTGGTTGTTTGTCTGTGCGTCCTGGGAGATAGGCTCCAGCCTAGAATGAGCACAGAACCTTCTGTCAGATGAAATCAATCAATCAATCAATCAATGTTTATTTATATAGCACTTTACAACAGTAAAGTAGTATAGCACTACAGTATTATATTTACTCATTTACTTGGTGACTGTTGCAAATAGATGTTCTCAAGGTAAATTTGTGGGATGATTGTGAACGTAAAACACACTGATATAGTTTTTCACATCTTTTTATTAAAGATGCTACTCAGTCATTTATGCCAAACACTCCTTTTTAATCCTCTAATATTGTAATAAAGTGTTTTTTACAAAAAGTGCAGCAGACTAGAAGCATGAGTTCATCTCAGATGGATATGCAGAGCAAAATGGTTGCTCAGGGGTTTGGGGACTGCCACGCGATGAACCATGCACCAGCTTCTTCTCTGTGGAGTCACCAAGGCCTTCGACTGCTAAGAGCTTTTTGGGGTAAGAGGAGGGGAAAAAAAAAACACCTCCCGTTTGGGGTGGGTGGCATGCACCGCTTTCCTCCAAGAGCCGTGTTTACACTGTGCCTGATGAGGGGTGAAGTTGTTAATCTGGGAAATAAAGCATGAGGCATTCCACGTTGCCACTCGAGATGTACGCGCTGCGTGGAGCAGAATGTCTTTTTTTCTGTCTTTCTTTCTTTTTCTTTTCTCCCTTGCAAAAGCTCCAACTATCGAGCCGAATTCACGGGAGAGGACATGCGTGGGGACGTGGGGTGTTGAGAGAGGCGCGGGGCTGAGGAATGGGGAATGAAAGCAGACTTCCTCCTGGCCCTGTTGGCGCTGCGCTGTGTTTCCTGTCCAACAACAGCAAAGCGGGATGGTTGGCTGATTTGAACAATAAATACAGCGGTTTTTAAACTGATGTCACACTGCCCTGCTTTTGTCACCTGAGTCGAAAGGCAGCAATCAAGCTGTTTGGACTGGATCCCAGAGCAACGAGCCGGGTATGTGGAGGGAAGCGTTCGGGTTACCAGCCCAGCTGCTCGGAAAAAGACTGGTTCAGAGACGTATGAATGGCGCTCCGGCACTGGGCAGAGGGAGAACTCCGGTTACCCCGGCCTGCCTTTAGCTCCCGGCCCCTGAACGGAACTCTCAAATAAAGCCTATGAAAACATTTAGGCTGGCAGGGTGAAGTAACGCGCCACATTTGTTATCTTTTAAGCTACGTGCGGATGATCAATCAAGCTTGAGTTCAGCAGCGCACAACCACACGTGGTAAATGGAGCCCGGGTCTCCGTTTGACGGTGATTGTCTCCGATACGAGTTGCCTCTGTAAAGGCAGACGCGGGCACTCTTTCTCATGGCTTTGCTCTCCCTTAATGCAAGTTGAAGAAGTAGAAAATTAAAAGGGGAGGAATGCTGTGGTGGACAGAGGGAAATATCCTGTTCCAGTGTTTTAAAAGTCCAGTGGTGAACCACTGATAGGACTACCAGAGGAGACGCATCCTGAGCCCCTGTCACCAGCCAATCACAGCTCGGCGCTTGATGTGGGAACAGATCCAAACATTCGTCTGTCCTAAGTGACCGGTTTGTCAGTTCTCCGATCAATCTCTGGTCATCAATTTATGACTAAAGTTTACCTCAGTGTTCTGATACCTCTCATTATACACAATGAAAGCCAACCCTGATTGCAGAGAGGTTGGGGCGTTGTACAAAATACCACTGATATTTAATGCAGAATAGAAATGATTAAATACATCTAATGTTAAAAGGAAAAAAATCCAAACTCAATCTAAAATTAATGGCAGCAAACCATTCTGTTTAATTTGGGTCCAAATGTCTGAACCCTTTAAAATCTGATCCAAGGAAAAAGAAAAAAATCAAAAGGAGAGAAAAAAAAGTTTTTAATCTGAGGTCTTTATTTGGCCCTTTAACAGAATATGAAAAAAATAACATTATTAAAGCGTGATAAGTTACAGTTATCTTAGGGTCTTGTGCCCACTGGTATCAGGTATATCAGATTGGGGAATACTGAAACTGTGATGGCACTTTTCCTGATGTGCATGTTGAAGTAATGCCTCCCCATTCCATCAGAGATGGCCCCTCTGCTCTTCAGTGTGGAAGACTGAATTACACGATTTCAACTTTTTATTTATTATTTTATTTATTCTTATTGCAATGCACAGTGAACTGTGATCAAAGATAGTGATTTCCAGAGTTGTGTCTGAATCCATGCAGGAATATAAATGATACTGAAGTGCTGCTTTTTAGTTTTTAGAATATTTTTATGTTTTGAACATTAAATCTTAAATGATTTTTTTTTTCTTTTTTTTTTTATCTAACAAGTGAATAAAACATGGGTTTATAAGTTGGCAAGGCGTTGCATTCTCCAGCCCGGCTCAGGAGCGGTGCTGCCCGTGTCGACATGTGCAAACACCTGGTGCGTCGGCGGGATGTTTTGCAGGTGAGAGTGCAGCCTGCGCGCCAGCGGCTTGTTTGCTTTGGGCCCGGGGAGGTTGCCTTTGACTCCCCGAGGTGCTGCCACAAAGAAGGGAGCTCCGCTTTTGTCTCCCCGCCGCGTATTAATCCCCGGCAGCTCGCTCGCACCTGTGTGTGTGCGTCTTTTTGCTCTCGTACACGTGCGCGTTTTGGGTATGAATAGGGAGGGGAGGGCCGACTAGTGCGATGTTTCCACTGCGCCGCCCCCGCCGATCAGCTCACACCTCGGCCCTGTTTGCCGTGTTTTTGTCTGGCGTGCCATTCACAGAGGACCCGAAATAGCTTAGGAGTTGCACGGATCAGTTCGCTGACACCCGGGCAGGTGAGGGCCTTTCTCTACACATCTCTTTCAGAATTCCTGTCATTCCTTCATCTGTTGAAGGGGCACAGGCTTAGGCCATCGCCACCCAGCCGGCTTTGTAAGGTTGCCATCACTTTTTTCTGCCTCCTTTGAAACAGTTCTGTGGTCACATGAGACGTTTTTTTTGTGAGGTGTGGACGCTTTTACCTTTGCAGGCCCGGCGGTGAGAGATGGACTTGGTCATGTCCCGGTAGTAGCCCTCCTTGCAGTAGTGGCAGTGGCGTCCGGCCGTGTTGTGGCGGCAGTTGAGGCAGACCCCGCCGCTCCTCCGGCCCGACAGCTTGTACAGCTCCATGTTGAAGCGGCAGCGGCGGGCGTGCAGGTTGCAGTGGCAGGCTGGGGGGGGAGGGAAAGAGTCAGAGTCAGAGGCGCAAAAGCAGTTCGGGTACCAGGGTAACTGTTTGTGGGAAAATTCAAACCCCCCTCAGACTGTGGAAAGCAACAATACATCATCAAGCCAGTTCGAAGCAGATGTTTGTTTGTTTTTGTTTTTTTGCGGGGGGGGGGAGCATCTGGAAAGCATTCAGTTTAGACGAGCTTTTTTTCCCCCCTGTTTTTATTAGTTTTTTTTCTCTTTACAGCCAAACCACTCAACCAATTTATTGTTGCGGTGTGCTAAACTAACCCCATTAAATGACACGGCGAAGTCTCGGAATCCCCGTCTGAGCTCTAGAGGAAGACGAGATGTCCCTCTAGTTCGACCGTTCGACTCATGAAATAAAAACGGCATTAAAGTGATGATCTGCCATCGGCCAGATCACCCTAAGACTGACTCTCAGCTCCTCCTTCACCGGACATTGTAGAGCATCCTAAAAATCAACCCGCCGTCCGATGACCTGACGCTCAGCTTGAGCTTAACGTCTTAGTTTCTGTTGGCGGCAATTTGAATATTTTCAGATAAACAACAGAATATTAAGAGCACGTTAAAGGAGTAGTGCAGAGTTTTCAGGTGTTGATGGCACGCATTCACAGCAGAGTGGTAACAGGTTTGTAAGTTTTATGGAGACCATTTTTGTTTGGTATTGGGTAGGATGTCAGCTTTAAAGAGGCTCTGGGTCTGGATCAAGATATTAAACTGGATGAAGTGGCTGTAACACAGAAACAAGTCCTCAGCGCTGAAAACAGTCATAAAAGACGCCACACATCAGCCCCGAGAGATATTTAGCATGATTTGCAGGCAGAACAAATGATCATTTTTAGATTTGCAAACCGACCTGAATAATGATCCTCTTTAAAGAGTCTTAAAAACCTAACGCAATATGCAAGGTTGCACTTTATGGGTCTCAACAAAAATCAACTAGGTTTTAATGTCCGCACCAGCAGAAGAGCTCTGCTGGGTGTTGAAACAGATGGCCGCGAATAACGAAGCCTGGGAAAGACACCTCCAGGTTCACCTCCAGGCACTCCCTCGCTCGGCCACCTGCTCGTGAATTTAACCTCTGAACCCTGCCGCCGTCAGGCAGGAAACCCCTCTTCCGCCGGCCGGCACCTGTGAGAGACTGGAGTTCTCTCTAATCGCCGCTCACAATCCGATAGCCTCCTTAATTCCGGCCACTGTGCGCCGTTGTTTCAAACAAGTTTCAGAAAGTCTCTACAATTTCACCAACTTTTTTTCCCCCTCCTTTTTCGGCATCGCACGCATGCCATTCGGATAAATCAGTCATCGCAGCTCCTCGCATTTAGATAATCTCTCCATCAGTGCGCCGGTCTTAGTGTTATTACAGAGGGAGGCGGGCAATAAGGCTGTCACATATGCTCGTTTTTTTTTTCCACCGGCGCTCAGGATCACACACAGACCCACTCACACCTGCTGTGGGAGAGCAGGGCTGGCAGGTGGTTGGGATTCAGAAACACTTCTCCTGAATGGGGGGCCCGGATTCATACCCACACACACACACACACACACACACACACACAGAGTACAACTCAGAGGTGTTCGGCAGCTGTCGTGGGCTTATCTCCCACACTTCCCTCCCCAAAAGCTGATCCGGCACACACTAAACACAGCTTTGAAGAACTCTCTCTCATATACCGCCCCCCCCCCCCACACTCCACCCTCCCCTCCTTTCCCTCTTAGTCTTTGCCGCTTTCCTATCCCAGATGTTATCTCCACTTAAGGGAAGTGTGAGGACAAAAATGCCTTCTCGGTGAATAGGTAATGGAATGCTCTTACCCAATAAAGTCGATGCTGGTACCACGCCCTCATTTTTTGAAAAATCCTCCGACACAAACAAGTTTCCCGTCGCCTCCTAGTGTACAAATGACCTCTTAAGAAGAGCCAAGACTGGAAGAAACAGGCTACGTATTCAAACTCAAACCCTTTTTTGTGTTCAGTGGCAATAGACCAATGTTTCTAAAAAATACAAATCAAAAGATAAATAAATCGGAGGTTCCCTATTGGGAAACTAACATTTCTCTGTGTGTGTGAGACTGCCAAGAGATTAATAAATGCTATCTCCACAGCTGTCCCCAGGCCTCTCCAGTGAGCGCTGTGCTATCTCATCCACACATCCCCACTCCGCTTCCACAGTCACACACACACACACACACACACGGCCTTCGTCCAGATAAGGGACGGAGTGGAAGTAGAAAAAAATTCAAATAAACTGTTTTCAGGTCGGTAATAAAAACAACAACATAGAGCGACCGTCAGGCGCACAGCGGGGCCCGCCCTCATTTGGATGACTGTCATTCGCCATCAGAGAAGCGGAGCTGACCCCCCTGGCCCTCCATTAAAGTCGGACGTGCGCGCGGGCGTGACCCGCCACGTTCACGCGGGGAGGTGTGCCGCGCTCGGCTCCGACTTTCCAGAAGAGCTGAACTCCCGGGGCAGCTGCGTGCCGTGATCGGAGATCCAAAGAGGCAAGGTGTCTTTTCTGGGTCTGCTTTCATTTGCTTTCAAGGGCCCACTTAGAGCTATGCTATTTCAATCTATTTATGTTCAAGTGCCATCTATCAGGCTCTGGATAGAAAGCGCTCTTAGTGGGTGTGCGTAAGTGAGTGAGAATCACGCATCCCACAGCTCGGTGGAGGCGTTTTTCTTTTTTTTTTTTTCTTTTGCGATGTCTACATTTCAAGAACAATCAAACATCTGTACACGATGATCCCTAAAGATATTTGGTTATGGATGATTAAAGGAGCCTCTCTCAGGAGCAGGAAATTACAAACCAGGCACCTCTGTGTCAGTTTATGTTTACAGCAAGTACGGGTGAGACTTGAGGGCAAGGCTTGTGCGATGGCAATCGAAAAGAAAGCCGCTTTCCTTAATAAAAGGGATATAAAGTCGGAGTCCCTGCTCAATAGTTTATCCAGGGCCAGTTCCTCTCTCTCTCTCTGTTTAGATGCTGTGCAGTGGTGCTGTCATGACGTTTTTTGGCTGGTTTGGGGCGATTTGAAAGCCCAGAGGATACTTACAGGAACATGCTGGGAATGTGTGCCAGTCCCACTCGGTTCCTACGTTTTAATGCACAGTGCGCAGAGCTTATACAACGCTTTGCATAACACCTGCGCCGTTTAATGTGGGTGACGGCGTTTTACAAGGGGTTCATTAATATCCATGAAGAGCCTTTGTACTTTTTTTATTTTGCTGGAGGAAAAACTCGGAGGCAAACACTTCAAATCGCACCCCGTCCATTACAGTAGCACTTTGAATACCTCGCCGTGCGGCCGAAATACAATGAAATGTTCGCTCTGTTAAAGCTCACATACCGTTAAGTTCCACTCCATGACGTGAGATCCCCCCCCCCCACTCCACCATTGCCACTGTTTGGTCCTCTGTGTATATTGAAAATTGCAGCCGTTACCACAGCTGGTAGTCATATGGCAAGCCATAAAAGCCGTTCGAGGTGCTTCTCGAACATCATTTACAATTATTAGATAGATCACAGAGTCAGTTCCCAAAACTTTATTCGTGTTTCCAAGAATGTGTTTAACAACCCAACGACAGGGTTACACCCATCTTTACAGGCTCTGCTTAATACCAGGTTCCCCAGCAACTATTAAAAAGATATTGTAAAATATAAATTATGAAACTCGGGGAAAAAGTGAACTCTTTACGTGTTGATATGTTTCCCAATGAGGATATTTTAGGCGATAAATCACCATCTTCAGATGATCATTCCAGATCATTCTGACACAATTTAGCATTTTATCTCTATTTTTTCCTCGTGTACTTCTGTGTATGTACAGTATGTACAAACTGCTGTGAGCCTTTATATTTGACGGATCAAACACGCAAATCTCAGCTGGGATCTAAAGTTTATTTAACGAATACCAGAAATGGAGCTTTTATGGATCGAGTCAGGCTTGTTTTTTGTTTGTTTTTCTTTAGCTGAAACTAAGATGGGATCTCGCTCATGACACAACGAGCAGATTATGTTTCACAATCTGGGAATAGTTACTCTTTAAGGTTATAAAGACATCACTTACAGTCACTGATTGAATCAAGTCGCATAAAAGAGATGGCAGAAATATATGATGGTACTGGTTTGTAATGAATAAACGATTCCTGCTGGGGAGATGGCGGATAAGTCATTGTAATACATTCAGCTCGAGCTGGCAGGACTTTCAAACAGTGCACTTAAGCGAAACTTTATTGAAGCCAGATCTTTAACAAACAGGCATTTCTGTCACACAGGGTTAGCGGACTCGCTTTGATAAGGCACATTGGACTCGAAAACGGAGAAACATTAAAAGCAAGTGCCACGATCCATCACCCCGAACAGTAAATATTTCGATCACACATCACCTCAGCAGCTGCCATTTTCACAAGGGGGCTGAGACAACAACAAAGGAGCCCCCAGATGATGATGACTCCTTTTTACAGGTTTCCCGGCCGCTTTTGAGGATTTCGGCAAAAACGCGAACGGCGAAGGAGGAGCAACTGTAGCTGAACCGGGAGATTCCCATCTCTGACTGAGAGGATTAGCTGACCTCCGCACCTGCAGCTCCACTATCGTTTAAACAAGTAAAGTATGACAACAGCAAGCCAGGCAAAAAACCGAGGCAGGGATGTTTCCTCTGTGATCGACTTAAAAAGAAGGGGCGCGGAGGAAAGAAACCACTGGATTAGAGCATGATGACATATTCTGAGTAATGTGGTTGTAATGAGGCACATAACAGAGGTAAATCCTGTTTGCTGGACAGGAATGATGCAAGAGCCCTTTTGAGACGAGGGCCAGCTCATTTCGATTCAGATTTCTGTGGGTTTTTCTGATGAAAAATGAGCACATGTGTGCCACATAAGTAGAGGATTTTGAAGAATACTGCTTCCCGTGTTTTTTTTCTTTTTTGGTCAAAACTTCAGTTGTAAACACGAGATGATTCCGTCTCAAAACCAAATTCTGAGGCTTCGTTTTCCATTACAAAACTTTTTTTTCCCCCTGTCTATCGCTCCTCATAAACTTTTGTATGTGCAGTGTGCAAAGGATAAGCGACCTCGTGTGGTATGAAAGCGACTGGGGGGGGGGGGGAAGGGGTAGAAAAGATGTATTTGGCAGTTTTTTTTTTTTTTTTTTTTTTTAGTATTTCATTTTAGATCCCAACTGAGTAGTTTTGCTTTATTATCCAAACCCTGTGGTCCTATTGCCCAGGCCAAAAAAAAAAGAAGAGCAAAAAGCCAAAAAGGGTTTGTGTTTAAAAGGCTCTAGAACAATCTGCATGATTTTTCTTCATAATTTTCTAAACCCAACTGTGTGTTGTTACAGTCTAGGAAATGCCAAAAACACTCATACTGACAAAACACAGGTTGAGGGTGCCTGTAGGTAACTGCTAATGTCTGATGGCGGTGGTCTCTTTATTCTACGCTATTAAGAATAAAGCTGTCAGTTTGGAAGCGTACTCTTTCTCTCCCCAAAGACATCATTCCCTGCTGTTTTGGCTCAGTAAATGCTGACTATGGACATAAGACTAAATTATTCTTATAATACCTCTGACAGGATTTTTAACCACTGCGTTTATTTTGAACCTTATTTTAATTGATGAAGCCATGAAAGAGAACCTTCACCTGGAAGCTCACGACATCCATCTATCCGCTTTCCATGCTGCTCATTCCCAAGAGGGTCGGGGTGGGGGGGGTTGGAGTGTCTAATTAACCTACCATGCATGTTTTTAGATGGTGGGAGGAAGCCAGAGTTCCTGGAGAGAACCCACACAGACACAAGGTGAGCATGCAAACTCTACTCAGAAATGGTGGAGCGGTGTACCTACTACACGTTGACTTCTGAACCGATAGACCCTGAAACTGTGAATCGACGCCATTTCCACAGAGAGGGCCTCTGTCAGCACCACCTGGCCGGGCGGGTATCCGGATGAGAGGAGGACAAGCACGTTGCCCTAATTTTTACAGACTGTTTTCCCCGCGTGGTGTGGCATTAAGAGGCCGCCCTCGCTTCAAGAATTCCTGCTCGACCCGACCAACAATAACAACAGTCCCCCAGCCTGTTGAACTGCCTCTGTGGCGTTTGGAGTTAAAGCAGCGCTCTGGCTCACGCTTTTCGCTCTAGCCCACACACGGACGCACACGCTCACTCTCCACCAATCAGGTTGAGTTCATAAGTTCACCGCACTCAAAACCTATATTGAGATCATGCTAACCAGAAATGTAAGTATCAAAACAAACGACAGAGGTAAGGAGTGTTTTTTTTGTTTTTTTCTTCTTGTTTTTGTTTCTGAGCAAAACAACTATTTAAATTCACTTGGCCCTCAGACTCCGTCACAGGGCCGGTCAGCTCAGGTCCATCAGGCCACCGCCGGCCATCACATGTCACCAAAGGGCCACGTGAGAAGACCAGGAGCGTGTGGTCTGCAGATCTGGGTCAGCATGGGGAGTTTGGAGTGGAGCTATCATCACTCAGGGCTGTCAGGTCACTCATTCCCAGCTTATTCATATGTGTTGGGGTTTTGTTTTATTTTCCTTTGGCAGAAGTCAACTGAATTTTCAACTTCCAGAGAAGCAGATCTAGGCTTCCGGATGCGTCTGTCTGGTCGTGACAGATGACAGCCGCTATCACTCTAATGATATCATCACAGCTAATTTGGCAGCGACACCTCCCTCCGTCTCCCGCAGCGAGTCTCGTGTCCTCCGCCGGGGAACATAATGACCCGTCACTCAGCTCACCTTTCCCCTCCGAGGAGCCGTGGGACCACACAGGGCCCCCAAAGATGAGAAGGAAAAAGCCACGAGATGAGCTATGGAACCGACGAGAGGCCTACTGGCTAAAGTGGACTCATCCCTCAACTACAGCCCGGCCCGAGCATGTTCCCGAAAGGCGCTAGATAGAAAACACAAGACACATGAAAGAGGCAACCCCCCCCGAGGCTTCGCACATAAAAACTCGTCCAAATCCCGTCAGTCATCGGGGTAAATGTTTGCATTCAAGGGTGTCATTTGAGAGATATCAAATCAAAGAGTCAGGGCGCTGCTTGTTTGCGTTGTTAATTTGTGTGCAAAACCCCTTTAAATCTTTCAATGTGGCGTGCATTCCACCTGACGGCTTGCAGACAGCATAATTCAGACTGGAGAAAGGGGGGGGGGGCCTCCCCTGGGGCCCTGTCTCACCGCACACGCTGATGTCATGGGAGGCGTTCCCCCTCTTTACGAGCGCAGCTCTGTGATCTCTGGTGGGGATCAATTAGTCGAGCAATCAGCCCGCCCTGGGCCTTTGTGCGAGCGACTGCTCGTAAACAGTTTGGTTGCCCGGCGAACGGGGAATGCTCAATGCTCAACATAAACAGCCACCCAAGTCCGCCTGGCCGCAGTAGCACTGCAGGCCCCCCCGCCCTCTCCGCGCCACGCATGTCATTAGGTAATGCAAAGTGACATCAGCCGCTGTAATTTAAGATTAGCTGGAAACCGTTTGCGTGGGGGGGCTTTAAGGGAACGACCTGTTAGGAACAGTAGTTTCCCCCAACAGGCTTTAAGGAAGCCAGAGTTGATCGGAGGACTCTTTACCCACCTCGCAGGCTCAGGAAATGTGCTTATAAGTTTGCAAAAGCAGCTTCCCCAAGTTGGACAAATGTAAAGGAAAACAGTTCTCTCTGTTTAAAGCCTGCCAGCACCGTCCGATCTGCACCATGACCCTCTTTTCCTCGCGAGAGAAAAGAGGCTGACATTTTGTCGGGGGGCCACGTTTTTGTAATTGTGCAATCGGTAATGACCAGCCCTTTTTTTTCCCCTTCCCCTCTCTCCGAGCAGCCCCCTTTCTCGCCGCTGCCAACGATAACACGCCCTCTCTTATGAACAATAACGCACAATGGCCAGCATATCTCGGCCGCGTTTGTCCCGTCGTTGCCGGGCTGGGAGCGGTCCAGGGGGGGGGCGGGAGTGGGCGGACGGCCGCCTCAGTGTGCTGGAACACGCGGCGTGTAAACGCAACGGCTCCGGCCGGGATCTTTGTCCTCAATCGCACTTTTGTCCTCTTTTGATACAGTAAACTGGCTAATTAAAACTGCACCAGCGCGGGGACAAAGACGCTGCGAGCGGAGCGTGTATTTTCCTGCTGGCTGCTGGCCTTTTGATGAGGGCTTTTTTCTCAGACTTCCAGGCCTGTTCTCCAGGACTCCCTCTCTCTGTCTCTCCCCCTTCTCCCTCATCCGATCCTCCCATAAATCTCGGACCGAATGTTTTAGGTTTGCTTCCCGACTGACCACGACAGAAAAAGAAAGCCGTACCTAATGTGCAAAGATGATAGATTGGCGGTCAGACATCCAGTAGTGTTGGGAATACTTTTCTTCCCACACCATGAGGCCGTGCACAAACAGACATAATACAGAGCTAGTCATAAAACTTGCCTTCTGTGCCTGTTTAGGAAACACTTTTAAGTCATTCTAAAACGCTTTTTTAAAAAGGCGGATTCATTTAAGGAACCCTCGCATTGTAGGTGTGGAGCCCGGCTGACAGGAGCGCCGTTTCCTTCCTCCCTTAAACTGATTTCCTCTAGTTGTTGAAAAGTCATTAAGCTTGATAAGGAAATTCCACTCCAGGCTCGCCGTGCATAGATTCGGCGGATATAAATGTGTCTTAAAGTAAGAATTCAGGAATCAGGAATTCAGGAATTTAGCTGTAGATCCAGATGTTCTAAAATGCCTGGATGGTGTGAATTTTGATCTATCCTGTTAGTCAAAAATTCAACAGTGACAGCACTCATAATGATGTTTTAATTAGGTCATCAAATAGTCATTTGATTATGATTTAAGGTCTGTAGGATGATTCTGGTGTTGTCAATAGATGAGAAATCAGTGAAATCAAAATGATGTCGCTCAAAGATTGATTGGAAGGGATTTGCTTGTTTCACAGATCTTGACAAACGTGAATGTGTCATTTGGATGAGTCCAATCTAGACATATGGGATTTTTAATCCCTCAAAAGGCAGTAAAACCGCAGATCAATACAATACAGCAGCATTTGTGATTGTTGGTTCAACCGTTGCTGCTCAGAAAAGCTTATGTTAACCTTGTCCAGAGGTGTCAGTGGATGGACTATCACACTATAGAAATCTGTATTCTATATTTTCATTTGTTTTTAGAATGAATTTATTCTATAAACGGATGGCAAACCGGATGAGAAGGATCATTGATTATCCTTTTGAGTCCCAAAGCCAGCTGTCTGGGATTGGTGTGGGGCTGTATCGGTGCCTTTGCCTGGAGCTCATTTACACTTGTGAGATGGCAGTTTCAATGCTGGAAGGCACAGTGTTACTTTTTTTTTTTCTCACAACTGCCGCACGTTGGCTGACGAAGAGGAGCCTGCAGGTTCTGGAATGACCAGCAGCGGTTGACCTTAAATCACCCCCTAGATTTCTTTGGAAAATGTAAGTTTCATTTCTTTGCACCATCTGAACTATTGTTAATTATCCCGCTGCTTTTAGGTTTCTACATCTGACCTGGCAAACCTTACCTATAGTTTAAAAGTGACCTTTTTTTCCCCAATTCCTGCTCACTAGTTTTTACAGATGATGCGTTCAGGTGTTTTCTTTCCACCGTACAGCAGTCCAGATTTTACATGTCATATGTGGCATAGTGTTTCTGGGGAGAATAACAGCGCCAAATAGTTTTCCTCATAATCTGCCTATGTCCTGCTCACTGTGCCTAAGTAATTGTAGGTGAGGGGGATCTTAGTTTGAATCCTGACACATTTGAGAGACATCTGAAAAGACAAAAAAACACAACTAACTAATTGCCATCCTGAGGTGGAGTTGACCGCTTTTCTCCAGTAGGCAGCTTGTATTTACAGTAAACCTGACATCCCATGATTGCGGCCTAATTGAGCGAGTGGTCAGAGGGGACACTCTCCAGACTAAACCTGTCCCAATCTTCCAAACAAAGGCGGGTTGCCGTGGGACCCCGGAGTTGGGCCGAGCTCCAGCTCTCCCCCGCCGAGCAGGGGAGGTTATTTTAACACTCCGGCACGCGGCAGCTCCTCTGTGCTCTCCCTTGCAGAGGGAGTATGGGAGAAGGAGGCAGGAAGCCACTAGGCTGTAAATCACGGAGCCGAGGTGACAATCCATCGCTCTTGTGGCATGTTTATTGTGCTTTTCTACACTTTTCTCCAAAGGCCTATTCATAACTGTCCACATTCCCATCTCCGAAATATCTCTCCTGTGTGTTTTGGATTGCATCCACACTTAACCCTTCATCTATAGAAGTGTAGGCACGCACTGTACTCCAGTTAATACTAATTCACCTCTACGGTGGCCTGCGGTTCGTAATGAAGTCCGATCCGGGGTCGAGTTAACGACGTGAACCAATGAGAGAAATCTATGCGAGGGAAAGTGTGCCGTGAACTTGTCTGCAGATAGGAGGTGTTTGACCTAACGGTTAGTGATTGTTTAAATGGAAACCATGTTTGTCACCACCGTGCTCTGTTTTTCTTTTCTTTTTTTCCCGCCCAATACAAAGTTTGCTTGGGTTGCTAGGTGGCTTCCAGGATACAGTACTGAGCAGAAGAGGAAAAGGCTCGGTTTCTTCCTGAAGCACGCAAAGCGCAGGCCGTCTGGGCAGCTACTCTGTGAACTTTAAAAGCCACGGTGGTGATGGGTACATCAAACCGTCAAATGGTCTGAGGTAAGAGGGGCTGTCGATTAGATGATTTAGCTACGTGTACAAAATATCCTTCTGATTCATTTGGAAAGACTGCGTCTCGATTTTTCTACTTTTTTCTTTTCTGTGCACCGGTTTATAATGTAGTCTGGCAGATTCTTATCACTTAGAAAAGCAGAGAAAATGGGTTTGGACACTTTGGATTTGGCCTTAGATTTTTTTTTTTTAGACCTTTTAAATGTTGTAGTCTGTCGACCAAAGAAGGAGCAGTTACATTTCTCCATGGATATAAAAAGCAGCATTGGACACGCTGTAGAAGCGTATCGAAGCTAATGCACCTGTTGCGTTCACGTGCGTTGCAGACTGTTGGATGCACCCATTTGAATGGGTGAATTGGGCTTTTATCCGGGCTTTGCTTTCCACTCAGCACATCTGCTGTCTTTAGTTCGACGCCACCACCGAGCACAGGATTTACCGATTATTTCAACATGTTCCATTCTTTTTGCCTGCCTAAGTTGGATACAGATCCAGTGTATTATCTCTGACCAACTCTCATGTGAAAGTGACCATTCTCCTGTGTGAATGACCCTCACACACACGTGCAGATGCTGCTTTCCTGCCGGCTGGCGTGTGTGTGTGTGTGTGGGGGGGGGGGGGGGGGGGTGTGTGCTGTACGTCTGTAATCTGGGCAGGGAAGAGGAAGGAAGTCACTTTCTACTGTTTGGAGTGAGCGTGTGCAGGAATCCCGAGCCGTTTGCCCCACAGTAGCTGTGCTGACCTGGAGGAAGGAGGAGAGTCGGATGGAAACAGCCTACGCTCAGAGTGAAAGAGTTACGGCCGATCGGAGGACAGCTTAACCCCCCCTCCCCCCCTCCCCCGTGTCTGTGGACAGTTCCCAACTCCCAGTCTGAAGGAGAGATCTGCCTCTGTCATGCGCGCTCACACACACACACGGCAAGCAGAGGGACGCTGGAGGCTGATGAATCCACAAGTTCCACCCCCCCACCCCCACCCTCTGTCTTTAAGCAGATGTGGAACCCAGGGATATTTATGGTCATTTTGGGAGCGATATGTGGTAGCCAGTGATTTTTCCTCTCCTGTATCAATCCTGCTGGATATCCCACAAATCCAATAAGTGGTTCCTCATTCTCTCCCGGAGAAAAATTGGACACCGGGGTACATGAGGGATGAAGACAGCGAACAGGAGGATGTAGAAATCCATTACAGTGTAACAGAGCCACTTGGAGACACCCCTGCAGATGTTAGATGGAGAAATAAGACTGAAGCTCCGTTGGACTCCATTTCCTCTGTGTCTGTGGGGACGTTGCTTTTCATGAAAGTAGGTGTGGGGGTAATTAGAGTCGAGCATTCCTGATGCTCGGTGAGGGATCAAGTAGCCGTCACGTTCAATTTACATGATCTGGTTTGGGATACGGGGTTTCCCCCCCCGTTTTAGAATAAGAAAAAAGGCAAACTTTAGAGTTCTTTCCTTGCAAAGAGATCAAGACTTGTTTTATTCATCTTTAAGCCATCCAGTTGTGAGCTGTTGTCCTTAAGCAGCAGTAGAAAAAGAAAAAAAGACCCCCGTATTATCGCCAGCGCAGCAGGAAAGATGGTACCAGCCAAAGGAGCAGAGAGAGAGAAGGGAGGAGGGGGGGGAGGCCGTGGGGGTAAGTCGGGTAAGTGACACTGAAGTGTGTTGTGTGTGTGGGCGTACGGGCGGCGTTGTCACTGAGCTGGCTGTGTCGGGTGGCAGCGCAGCAGGGGAGCTGGCTGGGGGTCTGAGGCTGAGCCACGGAGCGTGTCACTCCTCTGGCCCATTAATCATTCCCGGCCCGGCCTGGCCTGCCTCAAAGGGCGGGGGGGTGGAGCAGGGGGGGGGGATCGGTGTGCGCGCACTAGGTGGTCCCCCGATGCCACCCCGGAGGGCCCCAGTCCAGACGGTGGACACAAAGGGCCGAGCATCCACGCGCTCACGCCGACACGCACCCGGGGGCTCGCGGGCAAACAACAATAAGCCGCCGCAAAAAAAAACAAACAGGCGTAATTGTTCTCGCCAGCGAGGATCAGCTTACTGAGCCATAACGTTTCCTGTTGACTCGGCATGATTTGTGAAATCCCAAAAGATCTGGATAAGTCATAAAGCTATTTCCGGGCAGTTCCTCCTTACCTCACACAGCCTGCTGGACCTCCGCTGCTCAGTCATGAGTGCCATGAAACTTTATATTCTCTGCTCCACCACATTGGACAGTATTATTTGCAAGTATAATACATCTCATTTTTTGTCATTGATTCATAATGTGTTTAAATACCCCCGACTCTTGCCCAAACCCACCAGGGATTCACAGAATAGATAATGAATGGATCAGTCTCAACTATGTACAAATTTATATGATCCAACATCTGACCAATAATCACAGATAAAGTAACAAAACAGAAATGTCTTGTGGTGAAAGGATGCTACGTATGCTCATCTTGGGTTGGCTTTCTTAGTTCCTTTTTGTCTGCACTGTGGGGGAAAAAAAAAAAACTGCCGGCCAAAGGTGCTGTCAGTAACAGCCCAAACACCTCGGCTGTTTAGTCTTTTTTTGTGGGAACTTGAACCTCACACGGCACAATGTGCTTCGGGCTTTCAAAAGCATGCGAGTTAATGCTTCTGGGTGTTTTTGATCAAACGCATTGATCAGTATTTATGTCATAACACTGAGCAACCCCCCCCTCCCAGTGTGAAGGAAAGATGGGTGCGTTCAGGGAGACACCCGCTCCAAAGCTACTTAGCTGAAAATCCTTTTTCTGCCTGCTTTTAAAAGCCTTCCTGTGAAACCTTCCCAGCTCCAAACATCCCGTCTGTCTTGAATTATGAGCTGAGCAAAACAAAACCCAAGACATGCAACCCCTACCCAGAGGACAGCGGACTGCAAAAGAGGTTGTTTTTTTTTTTTTTTTTTTATCTTGTGTTGTTTTTTTAAGGTTCCCTCAAACGCCTTTCTTTGTTTTATGGTCTGGCTGTATATGGAGAAACCTCATACCAAAGCCACCCGGGCTTATGTTGCAAGAAGGACTGGAGGCGACAGAGTGAGAGCCAGTTCTGGAAGCATTGTTCTCCGTTTGTAATCATGACAGGGTTACCAGAGGTTTTGTTGGAACGGCAGCATTAGTCTGTGGACAGCACAGGGCATGCGCACCACCGAGTCTTAATAAGAACTTTTTTTTTTTTAAAGTCCTATCTACAAGGATATGTATGTTTACGCATATTGGTTCCGTTTTAGGAAATCCCTGGTTGTCATGTTTTAAGTTCAGGGCCAAAGTACTTCAGAGGGACTTACAGAGAACAGTATTTCAGTATTTCAGGCCCACAACAGGGCCAGTAAATTGCTACCATTTAACAAAAAAACCTCTTTAACTTTGGTTTGCTACCGTCCAACCCAATATGTCTTCCTGGAGGATGACAGATGCAAAGAGATGCAGAAATACATCCAGCTCATGTAGGTGCTTGTTTTCATTTTATCCACTGAGTTGATGTCTTTTTTAAAAATATATTTTTTTCTCAGTTCAAAGCTTGTCATCTGCGTAGCAGCATCTGTGTAGTCTTTGTGAAAAAAGGAGCTAATTTAATATTATTTGCTGATTCGGTGCCCGATGAAAATATGTTTTTCATTTAAGTATAAGGGTTTAAATGTGACCATTTAAAATAATTTCTAGCCTCCTTTAACAAACAAAACTGAAATTAACTGGACAACGTTAACTTCATGCAGATTTTGGGACACATTGAGTGCAGGAGGTTTATTTACTAAATCATACTAAAGGAACACTTTGGCTATATATATTTTTTTTTTAAGAAAAAAAAAGAGGGCTGTTGCATAATGAGACAGGACAAACCTATACATAACCAATTTTTAAAAACATAAACATATCTATGTAATAAAGACAGTCCAACAGATTACCCTGAGATAAGAAACTTTAAAGCACTGTTTCATTTGTTTGTAAAAGCAGAAGCAGAACAAAGCATGCAAGGTAAAGTAGATGTGTGTAATTTATTGGCTAACCTTTTCAAAATGGGATTTCATTGTGCATAAAAACTAATAGATCTATATAGATCTCTCTCTCTCTCTCTCTCTCTATATATATATATATATATATATATGAAGAGAGAGAGAGATTTGTAGATATATAGAGATATATATGATATTTGTGTGCGAGCATGTGTGAAAATAAGCCACTTCCTAAACTTTGTGTTGCCAGGTTGCAGCAGCTTGTTAAGCTCGTTGGTCTCCAGAGTCGGTTGTCATGCAGGCTGGGCTGATAAAGTTAGATATGTCTTTCTCGTTCAGGGGAAAACTACATAGGAGTCTGCTTCCCATCAGATTTCGCTGATTGAAACTGAGCGGATCATTGGGAGTTTTTTCGCGTCAGGGTCACTACCGACCAAAGGCATTTTTCTCCCGCCTTATTGGCCAGAGTATCTGAAAGGTCCTCCCCGGTGCCGACGCGTTCTGAGTGACTTAGACTCATCTATCTCCTCGTGGGACTCTGTGATGTTGGTCTTTCCATGCTGCCGTATTTCCAGAAACGTTCCTCAAGAGTTTTGAAACCTGAGCGACACCTGTTTTCAATTAATGTATAATCTTTGCCTGAAATCTTTAGGTCCTAAATTTGATTGCTTTCCACTTCCATTGCTTTTAGTACAATACTTCTGTTACCTGCATCACCATGAATGGGGATGGAAACAAAAGCCCAACAGGAGTGAGGCTCACATTAACCTTTTGTTTTTTGTGTGCTTTTTCTCAGATATTCTTTTACATATTCACTACTGGATGTTGTCAGGGGTAGCTTTGTTTTAGTTATCTGCAAAGGAGAAGTCTCTGTGCTGTTCTTGATGGTGCTTCACCTACTATCAAGCGGATTGAACCGAGTTTCCTTGTGTATGCAAGGTCCATCTAATCATTTGCAAACTCAGCCTGTTTTCATTACAGTTCTATGCTCGGGCTGATCTTTTTAGACACAGAATCCATCAAAACAGAAGTCAAGAAAGCAAAACCGAATCCAGAAATAGCCGTATCCTCTGGCTGTTGTTGCCCAAATTCATGTATGTGTCATGGAGAGGGGAAAAAAAGACTAAAAAGAAAACCCACAAATATTTGTCAGCCTGCGCACCAGACAATGGCTACAGAGGACTCAGGCTCTCAGAGATGAGTCACAGATAAACAGAAAGGAGAGGACACGGGAGGTGAGAGCAGAGGAGTGAAGGCAGCTATAAGCGGCTTATGTTACGGGCGTCCATGACATCATACCTGAGAAGAATTCACCTCTTCTGTCGACTGGGCCGCTGCCATGCAGCTGAAATGAGACCCAGATGGTGGGCAGGTCTGGCCTGGCCTAACCTGGCAACCCAGCAGCGGGGGTGGGGGGGGGGGGGGGGGGGACAGGTGGCACAGTCACCATCAGTCCAGTACTGTCCTCGGCCAAATGTCTATGTCTCTCCACCGGTAATATGCTCACGCAAGCAGAAACAGACTATTATGACCATTTAGAAGAGTTCTCATAGCTGGACTGAGTGGGGTTGCGGGCTAAACCCAAACGTGGAGCGACACAGCTTAATGCACGCCATTTACCTGTTACTGAGGCAACCGAGAAAAGTGGGGAGCGTCAAGGTGTGGCGGTCACCTCGTATAATGAATGTATTTTAGCCCCAACTGTGATTGATACCCGACCCAAAGCAAGTAACGTGGGCTCTACATGTGGGCTTTACAGGATACTGCTTATTTATTAAAGGAGATGAGCAGGATACCTCTATGCTCATTTAACTTGGACCGCATTGTGGTCAGTACAGGTGCCATTCCTCCTCAATGGGAAATTAAGGATTGTGTTTGAATTCAACTGAAGCTGCTCAGGGAAAACTGTCGGCCTTGTTCTGAAACTGTATGGTTGCCCCCGACAAGCCTTTTCTTGGAAAATTAGGCCTTCTCAAAAGGTATTTGGGAATTGACTGACTTTAAGTGTCCGGGCAAGCATGGAATCTAGTGTAGCCACACTTAGATATAAAAGAATCATTTTAAAAAATCCCAAGAGCTACTCAGCCTATAAATTGACTTCTGTGCTTGAATACTGTCGTGGATAAATAATAGTGATAATCAAGACCTGTTTTAAGCCCATTTAAAACAGATAATAGATAGTGAGAATGGTCAGGTTGTTTAAAATATAAGATTTTTGATGTGGTGATCTCTACTTGAATTCCTGACAGACAGTTCTAGTGCATATTTGAACATATCCTATCATTTTAACCATTGGTTCTATGGAGATTGCGTTTATATCCTTACCTATATCGTAAGGAGCGTCAGGAATGTGCTGCACAGACTAAAAGCACAGCTCTCCGCCAGCTGATACAATCAGAAACTGATTCAGCTACCTCGTGGGTGGCGAGCACGCTGGCTCTCTATCAAAAATATCTCGACGAATGCCAAAGTGCGACTTTCTGCTCATCCAGCCTGTGATCAGATACGCAGAGATCTGTTTTCCTACACTGCCCGACGGCCCGATGAAATCATAGGTCCCTCGTGAAACACACCTCCAGCCACATAAAAGCCTGCACACCGTATGAGCGCACACGTATACGAGGGACCCAGGCGGCCATTTTCACCTCGCCTCAGAGCCCACTTGGCAAGCCGAGGTTTCCCACAGTTCCCCTTCACAGCCCATCAGTCAGGCCGGAGAGGAGCGGGGGCCGGACTGTCAGGGGTCAGCGCTACGGGCGGAACACGGGGAGAATATGAAGCAGCTGCCTGGGACAGGAGGGCCCGACCCGCCACCACATGTGGGCCCTCTCTCCAACTCCGCTAGTTTCCTCACAGAAATGATAAGCAGTCATGCAATAGGTGGCGGGTTTCGCACACATGGACGTAAAAAACGGGTTCAATGAGCCTTTAGAATTCATAACAATGACCTTTAAACCATACATTTCTCTAGCGAAATCCAGCATTTGAGCTTTTACTTCTCTGATATCTAATTAAATGTCATGTTTGGTTGTGTGATTGTTTGTTTTTTTATATCTGATTCTAGGGTTTTTGCAACTCTTTGCGAAGATGTAAAGTCACTTCATACAGAGGTCCTGCTCCAGATGTTCTTCAGCCTGCAGCTCAGCGATCCGTCCAAAACTAACCAGCTCTCCTCCACCTTCTGACTCCGGTGTGGCCGATCAGATTCCTCAGGAGGGGAGAGGAGGTGAGGGGGGGGGGGCGTTACGGACAAATTCGCTTTTCATGTGCCTCCAGCTGATCGGAATGCGAGGGCCCGCCGCTGCCAACACAAATTTCTTTTTTGACTAAAAAAAATGATGGCAACCCTGCACGCAAAGTCATGGGAAATTGACTTTGTCTTACTTCCTTGATGCCTGCCGCCAAAAACGGAGACCAAGTCTCCCATAACTGCATCTTTTCCCCTCTCTATCTCTCTTTCTCTCTTGCTTCAGTGTCACAATGTGCAGCATCAGGCTGGACCAGACCCCACTGCCAGACCATATGGACAGAGGGCTGAATGGAAACGGCCCCTCCCGTGCCTCTTCTTCTTTCACATTCAGGTGTCAGGCCACCCTTCACCATTATGCCCTCAGTGGAAGACATACTCCTCTGTGGCTTTTTTTTCTTCTTTTCTAACTGATGACAACCGCTTGCACAAGCGGCCAGACGCTGAAAAGCCGGGGAGGGGGGCTCTCACTGACAGCGAGATGGATGCCGCGAGTGACGAGCCTTTGTTTTGGTCCAGTGCGCTCACATGCGGGCGAAAGTCGGAGGGCAAAGGGAAAAACTCGCTCCGTTCGGGTGAGCAAAGCAAAGCAAAGCAAACCACGGCAGTGTCGGGGCTTGTTGCAGACCTGCCTCTGAAAATGCCAACACCACCCCCCCCCCCAAGTTTGTTGGAAAATTAAAGCGTCACACCAAACACAACATAAACTCCGATCCGGCTTCAAATTACTCAACGCTTTTGTCCTCGCCCCTGAATAGTTTCACCGCCTCCAAAGCGCCGGTTTCTACTCAACGCGCCAAAAAAACGTCAATAAAACCTCCCTAATCGCCCATCCGATCTGTAACAGCACCTGCTTACGGAAACACAACACGCCCCTGCAGCCTCTCTCCGCAGCTGCCGCGTTTCCTTCCTCCCAGAGCCGCGGCTACAGTCGGAAACTCGGATCAGGGCGCAATTACGCGTTTGGACAGGCGCGCTTTGTCTGCTGGAAAAAAAAGGCTTCCTGCCTTTTTATTTCCTGGTTACGAATTTGTTTTGAATGCCGATCACAGCCCTAGGATAAACTCACGGTGTTTAAATAAAAAAAGAAACCTAGTTTGAACATGTATATGCAACAAGAGCCCAGGAATTCGTTTCTTGGAAGATATCCGTTTGATTACGCGAATGAGGTCCAGATTTATTCTAATTTGAAAATAATCGGAGTGAGAAATGCAACTGATAAATTCCACAATGTTTAGGGTTATGCAGTTCTCCACCGCGCTGAACCTTTAGGCCTCGTTTCTTTTATTTTCTAAATATAGAGAGTTGTTTTAGAGTCTGGTCAAGGGATAAATAATTCAGAATAAACTTGATCAGATTATTGACGGTCATTTTCAACCCCTTGGCAGTTCAAATGTCAGCGCGATTTCTAAACGCGTGGCCTTCCCCTCCGCGCGCACGGCCTGGACTTTATCTGGCCTCGGTCAAGTGTGTCTCCTTTTACGAACGTCTGGTCAGTGTCGTCATTAATCGTAGCCTGTGAGAAAAGTACATTTTCTTTGGAATATGGAACGTTTGTGCGCTTCTTAAATCGAAGACTTTGCGGAACGTCCCTTTTGGTTCGTTTTCAAAGAGGAAACAAATCACGCCAAACGGCCAAACGCGCAATTCTTTGCGCGCAACGACATAAAACGAAGATGACAAATTTACTTCTGTTCATAGCATGTTAATTGATTGACTCAGGCAGGTGAGATGATATAAAAGCGTGCGTTTCCACAATGTTTTCTTTGATAAATAATGTTTTAGAAAAAGAGTCTAAGCCTTACCCACGCACTCGTTGGCCTCCCGGGCCGTGGCGCGCTGCCAGGGCCGGTCGTAGTGGAAGGGCTTGCACCTGTCGCACTCCGGCCCCGCCGTGTTGTGCTTGCACTCGCACACCAGGCCGCCCTCGCGGTCCTTGACGCACTTGGACGCGTGCCCGTTGCACTTGCACCTGCCGCCCACCTGCAGGTCGGACACGGCGTAAAAGTAGGAGTCGCGCGCCAGCTCCGAGTCGTCCTCGTTCTCGTCGCCGAACGTGTGCAGCCGGCTGAAGACCACCTTGATGTCGGTGGCCGTCACCCAGTCCTGCAGCACGGGCGAGTTGTCGAAGTCGTGCGCGGACGGCCGGCCGTCCAGCGTGCTGAAGGCGATCAGGCCGCCGGTCAGCGGGTGCATGTCCGTGTGCGAGTCCGTGCAGATGGCCTCCTGCTCGTTCTGCTTGGTGATGGCCGCCTTGTTCTGCCGGTTGTACATCTTCTTGCACTGCGTGGAGTAGAACTGGAACGGCATCCACGACTTGCCGTAGTCCATGGACTTGTAGATGGCCATGGACTCGGGCCGGGGCGAGCAGAACTGCAGGCTGACGTAGGTCACCTCGAACTTCTTGCCCAGCGACAGCGTGAGCGTGACGTTCTGCGGGAACTGGACGTAGTTCTCGGACTGCCAGCAGGTCAGGTTGTGCGGGTTGTTGAGGTCCGTCAGGTAGGCGGGCGGGCGCGCCTTCTTGGGGTCCGCGGCGTCGCACGTGTGGCAGTCCCGCGCGCGCTCCTCCGCCTTCTCGGTGACCACGCAGTAGCGGGCGGCCGGCGCGCCGCAGGTGCTGGACACGCGCACGTCCTTCCCGAACGCGGAGTTGACGAAGTCCGGGATGCACCGGCGCGGGTTGCCGTGCTCGTCGTAGCACGGGTCCGGGGGGGACGACTGCGCCGCGAACATGCTGAGCCCGTACCCGCCCCGCGCGCCCCCGGCCAGCGCGCAAACGGTCAGCAGGGCCGTCCACATCTCCACAGTCCCTAACATTGTAATCCGAGCACCGCGGGGACCGATGCGCAGGAACGCAGCAGAGACAGGGTTATCAGATGGTGGGTCTGGAGTCCAGCGGGAGAAAGAGGGGAAGCAAATCGCCAAAGATGCTGGATGTGTAGGAACTAATCTCACAAGGCAAAAGAAAACTCCACCCAGACAACAACCTCCGAAAACACCTCTCAGTCTGAAAGTGTCGGGACTCCAAAAGAATTTGGAGAGAAACAGCCTATCCCGTTTACGCACCAAACAAAAGGTGGCAGCTTAACTTTCCACCCTGTGTGAAAAATAAAGATGACAACAGAAAAACTGGAGATGGCAACTGCCCAGCTGGCTCCGAATCTCCCTCTGCCACTGCCCGTCCACTCAGTCACACCTCTGCCCACCTCTATCTCTGCCTGTTCCATTCCCCCTCCGTTATCACAGGGAGGAGGAAAAAAGAGGACCGCTGGTGTCTGATGAGCGGAGCGCCTCTCGGCCTTACGGAAAGGGAGCGGCGACATCTTCTGGTCCGCCGCGTGGACTGCATGGAAGAAAACGTGCGTGGAAAAATGATCTCGGACTCTAAATTAAGGTGAATTTTTTTTTCAATTCATTCCTCGATACCTCATTCATTCTTTCTACAAATCTAGACCACAAATGCAACAACTAGAACACCAGTTGTGACATGGCAAAGCCATACAAAATTGAAATAATACATGAAAATCCAGCAGCGTTTAAATGCATCGTGTCTTTATAACAACTCAAAAGGCTGGGTGTGTTTTAGGGTCCCTACAGTGTGAGATGGGTTAATAATAAAGCAGTTATGTAAGCTCATGCTGTTTTATACATAAAAAGAATTGCACAAACCAGAGACTTTATCATGTGGTGAATTATCCATTTAACAAAAACAATTACAAAAAACACTTTGACCTGATCTAATTTGCCTCAGATGATTTTTTTTTACGTTTTTTAAATATATTATTCAGTAGCAAGAAAACTGGCTTTTTAAAGAAAAGAGTGCAGATTTTTTGAAGAAAAATTGGCCAAAAAAAGGAATCCATCCTTTTCAAATGTGTCTTTTCATACATAAAAAAAAATTGTTTAGGACCTGAGTCCATACACGTACAATAAAAAGTTGATGATTGAGACAAAAATACGTTTCATTTAGATTATTTTTTTATACATTTTTTTGTTTACTTCTGACTTCATTACTTAAAATGAAGCGACTGAAATGAAGTTGGCTTCTTTAGCTTAGGTGTTACGCAACAAGAGACTCTGTTCCCTTTAGTCTTATTATAATGCCTAATGCACTGAATGGTGCAATCGTCTTGCTGTATTCAGCAGGGGCGCCTTTGGGTGCAGAAGTGAAGGACCCTCCTGTGTGTTAACACAGGCAGATAAACTCTGCTTTAAAGAATTTTTGAAGACATTTTTATAACAATATTTTGATTTTTTTTTAAATTCTCATTCTGATAACATAAAGAGTAGGAAATAAGTATGTGGTTTTGCATATGAATCACAGTACAGTGTATGCCAAGTTCATCTGAGCGTAAAACAGCAATATTTGAACTTTTTTTCTATTGATTTCTGACTGATTTGGGGGAGACAGAGAGGGTTGCCCGCAAATATGATATGTTTCAAATGTCCTCTGCCAATGCCTTCTGTGAGCGGTCCCAAGACAACAGCATCCTTAAATTGCATTATCGGTGTTTGTGTAGTGTTTTTGTTGCCCTGTCCTCGTGACAGAGTGGACATTGGGCGAAAACTGACTAAATTAATCTCAGGGGAGCATTGAAACGCAACACAATATGTAAAGTCCAGCTTCTAAGCATACAGAAAACCAAACAAACATAAAAAAGGTTAACAAAACTCAGGACTCAGCGATAAAACCTTTTCAAAATCAGTAATGCGCGCGCTCTGGTTGAGTATCGTGATAGAGGTGTTGCTGATTTTGCTGTTTGACTTAATGACTTCTGTCAGGGGGACGGCTCCTACCACGGCAACAACACAATGCAGCACCTCGGCATTAACCCTCATCAAGTTCCTGTTTTGCAGCACATGCTTTCTTGGCGGCGCAGTCGGAGGGTCTATTTTCGACAGGAGGATGTGGTCTTGATATTGTTTCCCCTCCGACGGTGGCGCTGATCCGGGATGATCTAGGACCCTGACAGCTTTGACTGCTGCATCAGACGGTAAGTGCTGGGTCTTCTGTCCACTGACTCATTCTACATTACAATCCCTCCACAATTTCTTAATGACGATCCCTCCACAATACGAAAGCGGTAATAATTCCCGGTGCTGTATCTCTGGTGTGCCTCTCAGGCTGGCATGTTTTTTGTTTTTTTTTTGTTTGTTTTTTTCTACGCTTTGAATGTGTGCTGCCTCTTCTAGGGGAAAAGCCTTTGGCACACAGCTTGCCTCAGCTCTAACTGCAAAGTGTTATTCAAGATCTGCACATTTCCTGTTCCCTTTCTTTTACAACCCCCAAAGTCCTGCGCAATCGGGAGGGTGCAGCGTTAAACGCTGTACGATCCTATGAAGCTGATCCTGGGACCGGGCCGATACTCGTCTTCGTCCCGTTTTGGGGCCCAAAACTGTCCCGGCAGCCGGGCCTGGTGGTTCACTGGGGTCTGCTGGTTTGTTTTAGCCTCGCGGCAGGTCAAGCTACGGTGGCGGTGCCGGACAATAGAGCCCCAACACACACAATGGACCGACACCTGCTTCCTCAGTAGACAATTGATGGGCCTGTGTGCTGAAGCGGGATAATCCAGGTACAGCTGAGCACAGAGCTGCTGAAAATAAGAGGGGAGTCTCTTAACCCCGAGCAAATGCTGCGTTTTTCTCTATACACAGTGGCTCACAGACGGCTGTAATTGATTAATAAAGAAGTGGAATATTAGCTAAAAGTGGGGCTGAAAGCTCCTGTTTAAGTGCAGCCCTGTGCTCACTTTGCACCAAATTCCAAATGGAATCCTTTGACGGAGGAGGCTAGGCTCCCAGCCACTGTCTGAGAACTTCTTTGGAAATCCCATGTTTCGAAACGGGACTGCTCAGAAAAGTTGGGAGATCAGCGGTCAGCTGGGAGAGGTCGGCCGCCCCACTCAAGAAAACGGCTGGTGAAACTAACCCTGCTAACGACAGATCGGTGATAAGAAACGAGAGTTAAAAAGAGCACCGTAGAGAGGCAGAGACTCTCAAGGATAAAGCATGCCATGGAGAGCATTCAGAAGTAAATAGTGGAGAGATTTCCCAGATTAAATGCAGATAATCCTCGAGGAGAACTGTGTTCCAAACAGGATAATTCACCCATCTTTTAGCTATACTGGTTATTCATGCTGGGGAAGTGTGTGTGTGTGTACATTTTTCTAATTTACGAGTCACACGGATACTTCAGAATGTTTTTCTTCTTCTGAGGTCTTTTCCTGGTTTAGTGACAGTGGTTTAGTTCCTTATGCAACATAACTTCCTGCTGGTCAGACATATGGAGCTGGGCCAGGGGAACTGCCCCTCTCACGGACATCAGATCAGTCTGATTCCAATCCAGCAATACAAAAACAAACGTCTGCCTACTGCCCCTACGGTCTGTGCGGTTTCAGTTGTTTATCTTGAAGTGTTCATTCATTTCAACCACAGATTATCACGTGATCACCCCAACGCCTCCCATGAGACCTTTTAGATAAATATCAAATAGGAAGTTGTCTCATGATGTTTATCCCCCCGGTGAGTTTCGAGTAATAAGAAATCAGATGTCGGCGGCTAATTTTAAGAATGAAAAAGTAGAAGTTGTGGCGGCTGTTTTTTTTTTCCGCCAGCTCATCTCCGGTCCACTCACAGACTGAGTCACCAGTGGGAAGTTGCCAGACTGTGGAAGCCTGCGCTCACATCTGTGCGTCGGACACTTGTGTTTGCGCGAACATAGTCCATCCTGTGAACTTGTTTTTTTTACTTTTTCTGGAAGGAAACAACGATTTTTTTCCCCCCTTTTTTCTTCTTCTTTTGATTGATAGCGACACCGGCGGCAGGAAGCGTGGACCCCTGAAGAGGCGCTCCGGGTTCTGCCAGGGCACAAGAAGAAAAAACACAACAGAGCCGACTTCCCCTTGGTTTTCTCCTCCTGTTCTGTCCAGACCCTCCTGCCGATGATGGAGCAGAGCTCCTGCACGGAGGATCGGATCACGCACCTCCTGGAGCGCTGCCTCTGCCACCTGGCTCCGGACTCCCCCGGCAGGCAGCTGTGGAACGGTAGGAACCCGGATCGCACTCTTTTTGTACTTTATTTTCAAAGCTTACAAAGGAGGACTGTGTCAAACTATGTTGTTTCTGTCCAAGTTACTGGGTCGTTTCGGATCAGATGGGTTTGTAACTCCCCAATGTCCAGAAAACAGCTGGACGCACGCGGGCCTGGGGGGGGGGATAGGAATTGAAAGTGGTGACACGGGGCATGTGGGGGTGTATCCTGCGTGATTCAACTTTGAAATAACTTAATGAAAGCGATTCCATTCAGAAAAATTCAGCCGAAATACGCGCAGCTGGGTTCTGAGGAAAAGACGCGTTTGAGTTGACCGAAACTCCGAAAGGAGAACTGCGCCCTCAGTTCGGGTTTTGTGTTATTTGTTTTGTTTCCCTCTCTTCTGGATTAGCTGGCCTGTGCATAAGCCGCTGGTGTTTGGAGGAACTTGTCAAAAGAGATCCCCACAACTTCCTCATCCTCCTTCGAAAAATATTGTGGAAAACAAAAGAGGTGAAGAGCTGAAAAAAACAAACAAAACCCAATGTGGTCATGTGAGGTGCTTCATATTCTCCTTTGCTTCTGCCCCCAGGTTCTGGAGCAGAGTCAGTACGAGCTGGTGGTGCCCCTCACGCTGCTGTTCTCCTCAGCCCTGCTGGGAGTGAGTCAGTTTCAGCTTCTTTTGGGGCACTCGCTCCACAACAGAACATTTCTAGCTCTTTTTCTTCCTCTTTTTTGTCTTGTTTTTTTTCAGCGTGTTGTCTAACCGGGTTCTCTCCCTCGTCCGTCCCAGGCCCCTCACGTGGATCCCGGCAGCGGCGTGCTGCAGGAGGCCTGCCGGCTGTTCGGCAGGTTCCTCTCCTGGCCCGAGCCCTGCAGCTCTGCCTGCAGACGCCTCCTGGACCTCATCCAGCAGGAGCTCCGGGCACCAGGTTGCGTTTAATCGCACTCGCAACGCAACGAAACGGCCAAAGAAAGACTGCAAACCCTCTCGGAAAGCCTTCGTTTCTAAAAGGACTCCTCAAAAATAGTTCTACGGGCGTTTTAAAATGGGCATCCCAAAGCTCAGATCTGTGGATGCTTCAGCCTTTTTGTTCAGTTGATTCAAAATGACTACCACTCTGGTTCGATAAGGTCGAACCAGACAAACAGTTGTTGAAAAAACATTTTTCCACTGATTAAAAAAGAGGGGGAAAAGTCCCGTTATTGTGGCATTTGGAATTGCTTCTTGTGTTTTTGGGGGGGTCCTGTATCTGACATCATGTTCAGATACATTTTTTGCCAAAAGTTAATTGATTTTCAATTTAACATCCAGTTTTTTCTTAGTTAGTCATGTTAATTGAGACAAAGACTTTTGAGAGAGAGAGATGAGTTCAACTGACAAATCCGCATCTGTGATGAAGACGGTTAAGATTTTCGCAAATATCTGTGGTCATAAGCAGGCAGGTGCTCATTGTGGCTGCATGTCTTCGTATTTTTTTTGTCAAAGGTATATCATTTCATCGTTTGGTAAGGACAGAGCAGGCCGTTTCCCGTGGCGTTCACTGCTCTAAAACCATGTAAGTTCCCCCCCGGACTGCATCCACAATTTAACCAGAGCTTAAGGGAGGCCAACTGCAGCCTTTTTATTTTATTTATCTTTTTTCTTTCATACATCTGCACGTGCGTGGATATCTTTGGTCAGATTGGTGCTGATGCTGAGCGCGGATGACGACGACCCTCCGGAGGTCCGGGCGGCGTCGGAGCGGCTGAGCGCCGCCCGCCACTCCGGCGGAGACATCGCCACCACGCTGATCCTGCACAGCCTCCAGGCCGCCCTGGGGGGCCAGCCGGACCTGCAGGCGCTCCACGCCGCCCTGCAGGTGAACCACTGCCGCCAGCCTCGTTGCCCGCCCCTACGTCTCGGAGCCTGAGATGACCCGTCTGAATGTCCCTCCAGGGGAAGCAGCCCGAGGAGCTGCAGCAGCTCCTGGAGGAAGTGACCGACAGCATGGAGACGGCGAGCTCCATGGCGGATCACCGCGCGGCTCGGGAGGGCCTGTCCCGCAAAATGAGCAGGCTCAGGGACAGCCTCCGCGCTGACTCCGGTCCCGCCGACAGCGTGGCGACCCGTAAGACGGCCAACACAATGGCCAAATTCAGACGAAAACCGTGTTAATGTTCCCTCAGTCTTCAATCAATCAATCACGTTATTTTGGTAAATTGTCCACATTAAACAGAAGAAACAACAAAAGAAAAAAAGAAAAGAACAATAGACAAACCCACAGTTTACCAAAAAAGGAATAGGCCGAAGCAAAGCTTATTCTTGCCTACCCTATTTTTTACCTTCAACCTACCAGGATTTCTTAAAATTCAGATTCAAGTACATAGTACATATATAGATCTACATAACAGCGTAAGATTTTATCATTTTACATTTTAAAGCTCTTTTTAGTCTCATCACCCCGCTCTCTTTTCAGGAGATGCCGAGACGTTCAAGCTGCCGTTTCCCAAATGTCACGCGTGCTCATGGGACAGCGACACCTTCGGTAACCGGCCTGGTTTCCGACCCCTCTCCCTCTTTTCACCGCGTGCTCGTCAGTGTTAACCAGAGCTCCTCTTCCTCACGCAGATGTGCTGAGAGACGTCCTCGCCGTGGACGCCGACCTGGATCCCCCCCCGGAGTGTTTCCTCAAAGAGGGAACGGACGAGGACGATAACGACAACGACACCAGCGTGGACGAGGAGGAGTCAGAGCCGGACCAGGAGTTTCAGAGCCACCGCGCCTCCACCGTGTCCTCCTCCTCCAGGGACTCCGGGTTTTCCGGCGTCTCCCTCTCCTCCAGCTGGTCGGTGCCGTCGGGCTCATCGGGGGTGGAGAGCGACCCGAGCGAGGACATGGCGAACGAGGACTCGGAGGAGGGGAGAGACGGCCGGACGGAGCTCCGGAAGAAACCCAAGAAGAAGTCCAAGTCCTTTCTGGGCATGGAGCGCTTCTCCCTGCTTTTCAAATCCCCCGGCAGTCCCAGACAGTGCCGCCGCGTCCAGAGCATGGGTCACCACGGAGACGCCGGCAAAGACGGCCGGTCGGCTTGGAGATGGGCGCACCCCCGCCACGCGCCCGCCGCCCCGCCGGACGCCGTCTCCCCGCAGAAGCACCCGTGCGTCCGGCGGAGGCCCATCCTGAGCTGCGACGAGGGCAGCGGGCCGGAGGAGTGGACCCTGGTCAAGGTGGTGGTGTTCGGGGGGGACCGGGAGGCCGGGAGGCTGGCCAGAGCCTACAGCGACCTGCAGCAGAAAGAGGCCAAATGCCCACAGCTCACCCGGACCTGCAAGCTGCAGTTCTACTTTGTTCCGACTAAAAGGAGAAGTGGAAGTCCAGGAGGAGGGCACACGCCGACAGAAACGCAGACAGGAAGTTTAAGCAAAAGCGCCAACTGTGTGGTGAGGGCCGCCGCCGCCACGCCCACCCGATGTGTTATTTTACCCCTACACACATGGCATTTCACTTAGGGTTATTTCTCCATTGCATCTTCAATTACAGCAGGCTGACTCATCTTTAACCCCTTAAGATGTGTGTCGTTAAGAGTTTATGCAGGTCACAGGACACGGTTGAACTTCAGAAAACGAAAAGGGAAGAAGACAAGTCGGAGTTTCCCCCGACATGTAACGTGGCGTGTTCAGCACCAGGGACAGCACGCTGGAATTCACAGGCAGCGTTACCGCTTGTTGTTGAAAACGTTCCAACCACAAGAGATGGTGAAAATCTGTGGAAAACGCGCCAGTCGATTCCCATGTAGCATTAGGGGGAAACCAAACAAAAACAAAAAAACGCATTCAATATGGCGCTTTTCAAGATGGCAGCCATGTTTTGACCCTTCGTTTCTGAAACAAAACCATGTCTTCCTGGCCAGCATCGATGTTTTCCTGCTAGAGCCCCGTGTCGCTCTTTAACCGGTCATCCAGGAGGAAAAAAGTCATCCTCTTGCCTGTTTCTCCCGACAGGACTGGAACCACGCGGCGACAGAGGACGGCACCACGGGCGTGGCCCAGATGTTGAGCAGGCTGGATCCCTGGTACGAACGCAACGTCCTCAGCCTGCTCAGTCTGTCCTCTGACGTGCTCTGTCAGGTATTTCTTTCTTCCTTTTTGCGGTTTTTACACATAAATTGGGATGGAAACCGAAGGTGCGAACACACAGAGGTAAAAAAAAAAAAAAGATGGTCACAAATAACGTGTGCAATCTGGGAGGAGTTGCCTTGGGAGTGGGAGTGGGGGTCTGCAACCCAACTCATAGCAGGTGAGGAAGAAGCACAGCCAGCAAAGCAAACAGAAATGCGTCAAGAACAAAGGATGTGGAAATAACACAGGAAGTTGACAAATAGATGTCTAAAATAATAGGAGGCAAAAGTAGAAAAAAATCATGTCTTCTGGCCCTTCAATGTCTACACTTGGAGAAAAAGGATGGGAATACATGTCTTTGCAGTATTTTTTGTTTTTCATTCTTTTTGAGCAATAACAACCAGAATGGATGCTTTTGTCATAGTTGGGGTCACAGTTTATGGTGTAAAACTGTGAATAAAAAAAAAACAGAAATGTCATAACTTGTGCTTGATTGAGGCATCACATACAGTGTGTATATATATATATATATATATATACTGACTCACACGCATATATATATATGTGTGTGTGTGAATATGTAAATTGTTAGTGTTTCGATGCTTTAAAACTTGATGAAATCTATCGATATAAAGTTCTAAATCCGATTTTATGGTTGTAAATAGGCAGAAACCATCACTTTAAGATATATTTTAGTCTCTTTGTACCCCATTGAAAGCCAGTATAAGCAAGGAAAGTTTATATGTATGGCAAATTTCATGTACAAGACACTTCAAAGAGTTTAAAAGTAAAAATTAAAGATAAAGAAAATATATGAAAATAAGCTCAACAAAATAAAACAATCAGTGACTAAATAGTCAAGAGTGCAGGTAAAATACATTCAGTTGTGATATGCACAGTCACGTAGAGTCATTTCACGAACCTCTGACATCTTGTTGTTACAAATGATTTGGGGTATTTTACCTGCAGATCATTTTTAGCGTTTTATTTCTTTTACCCATAATGCACTTTGGTCGATCGCTCATAAATACCTTTACCGTGATTAATTTTAGTTTGAATTCAGTACAGTAAGTCTTTATGATGAGGAATAGTATTTTAATATATCTTAAACTTTGTTTGAACTTATCAAAACCACATTTAGGATTATTAAAACATTTAAAAATGCTCATTGAGTGTTGTAACTGTTAATTATTTAAAAAATACCTATTTTGAGAACTTTTTCAAACAAATTCCATTCTTAGAATTTCTGTTGCTGATTCTGAATGAGTAAAAATGTGTTGCAAGTATTTTTACATTCACTCACTTAGATGAATCTTTGTTTCAATTCTAAAATTTGGATTTAACTCTGATAATCCTGACGTCTGGTAAAGTATCCAAAAATAAAACCCGACCCGTGAAAACTAACAGTACATGCGTAAAACTTCATTTAAAGTTCTTTCAAAGGAATAGTTTCTCCTTATAATGATAAACATGATACACTTAAAATACACGATTCGGGAATAAAGAAATTTCATTTGTTCAAAGAAAGACATTTAAATTAGAAATAAAACCATTTCTTATTTTAGAAAAATGTCCACATGAGAGCGCTTTTTTTTTGTTGGAATTTATTGAATTATTTCAAACCTTTGAGTCAGTTTACACAGAAATCCACATCCTTAACATTTGAAAGAGAACCCAGAATGTGTGAATAAAAAAAATGATGATCTTAGTCAGGAAGAACAAAGCACTTTAAGTCCATGCAGAAGTCAAATGTGAAAAGATCTAGCAGAACATCAGGTATCTACATTTTAATAATGCTTTATTATTCATTTGAACCACTATACTATACTGCCAGCTCTTCTCTGGGTAGGATTTCCTAGATAGACAGATGGACACAAAGAGAGATGGTGCTTTTGCAGGCTAAATTTGTTTGTTTTTTCGCCCCTGACACGTCTCTATGTTGAAACCGGCTCAACCCTTCTCTCCTCCAGTTCAGAAGCTTTTTGTTCTTCTCAAACTGAACTGAGTGAATCGGACTCTGTGGTCACCGATGAAGTTGAGTGTGCGGTGTTTGGTTCCAGCTCTCTGGAGTCCAGAGACTCTTTTAGTTCTTTTAGTTCTCTTTTAGTTCAGATGTTTCTGGTTGGGACTTCTCAGTCTGTTCGAGTAAATGTTCTTCAATCGTTTCCAGTTCTCCAGACGTCGGTCCTGGTTTAGATAGAGTGATACACGGGGACAGATGGAGGGAGGTAGACAGATAGAGAGATGACGCTTTTGGAAGCTAGGATTGGCTGTTGTTTATCTCCTATCACGTCTGTCTTTGTATTGACGCAGGCTTTTTGGCGTCATTGATTTTTTAAATCGTCTCCATAGTGACACCAGCTGAACTCTTGTGTCCTCTGATTCTGAGGATTCGGGTAAGTAAATGGTCATTGAGGACCAAGTACTCAGTGTGGACGAGTACTCGCTGTTTGGTTCCAGGTCACTGGAGTCCAGACGCTCTGAAACCCTGTCATGATCTGGCTCTGCTGTTGGCGATGGCATTGGTTTAATTTCGATAGAATCCTCTGGAATCATTTCTAGTTCCTCAGATGTTGGCTCTGGTTTACCTTCCCCCACCAGTCCAGGATCCACCTCTTTTTCCTGCTCTGGGCACTCTGAAGCCTCCTCTACTTTGGTTTCTTCGTTATTTTCTTCTTCTTGAGATTGCTGGAGGTCTGTGAGTTGCTCGGTTTGCATTGATTGTCTCTTTCTTAATTTACGCTTTTGTTTTTTGGACAACGCTTTTGGTTGTTGAACAGCCTCTGTTAGTCCAGAATCAGATGGAGGTTCCTGCTCTTTAATGGAGGCTGTATCTGGTTGAGGTTCCACAGTCTGTTGAACAAAACCTTGAATGGTTTTCAGTAATTCGTCTAATGTCGGCTCTGGTTTACCTTCCCCCACCAGTCCAGGATCCACCTCTTTTTCCTGCTCTCCACACTCTGAAACCTCCTGTACTTTGGTTTCTTCAGTATTTTCTTCTTCTTGAGATTGTTGGTGGTCTGTGAGATGCTCGGTTTGCATTGATTGTCTCTTTCTTAATTTACGCTTTTGCTTTTTGGACAGCGCTGTTGGTTGTTGAACAGCCTCTGTAAGTACAGAATCAGATGGAGGTTCCTGCTCTTTTTCCTGTTCTAGGCACTCGGTAGCCTCCTCTTCTTTGGGTACTTGAATATTTTCTTCCACTGTAGATACCTGTTGGTCCTCAATAACTTTCCCAACCTTTTTATTTTTGCGCCGAGCCTTCTTTGATGTAATTGTCTCCTTTGGAACTCCAGAAACCGCTGGTGTTGTTTCTGTGATGATGTCTACTTCGTGCTGGTCAGCCGGTTCTTGGCTCTCCGATTGGAGGGTATCCAATTCATCACTGTTGTTCTGCTGTGTTTCGCTGTCTGTTGGTGTGTCAACAATTGTGTTAAATATAATTTGTAACAGCTCTGCCTCCTTCTTTTCTAAAGCCTCGATGACCTCCCTCTGGGATGTGACTTTAGAAGAGAGCTCAGCATTGGCGGCGGTCTTGTCCTTCAGTTCCTTCTTCAACTTCTCCGTCTCCTCTTCAAGCGTTCTGGAGGACTGACACAGTTCTTCCATGCTTGCTTTGAGTCTGCTGAGCTCCTCCTCGCAATTCTTTCTCAGCTGGCCCTCGTCGTTCAGTCTGTCTTTCAGCTCCTTGAGTTCCAGCTCGTACCTGTAGCAGTCCTCCTCTGCTACAAGCCTCCTGTTTTTTTCCTGCGTCAGAAAAAAATTCTTTTTCTGCAGCTTGGCGGTCAGGATGTCCAGTTGGTGTCCCAGATAGTTGATGTGCTCGTAGGCGTGCTGGGGCATAGCTCCTGGTCCCTGATAGTTCTGTCCCTGTCCGTGGCATTGGTTGGGACCGGGGGCGTGAGAGGGGGTCCATTCTCTCGGAGGGTATCCCACATGAGTAGCGGGATAAGATGGTGGATTATTGAAGTTTCTCCTGCCGTCTTGAGGTGCAGGACCACGAGGTCGGCTGTAACCGCATGCACCAGCCATCTGGGAGCCGTTGTTCCGCGTTCGGGCCTCTGCGTCCCCGGGTTCCTCATCTGCTGTAGGAGGGTTTCTTGACATAGGACGGATAGATTCAGTGGAGAGCTGGGATTCTTCTATTTCCCCAGGTTCACTTTGTGTCGCACCATCGTTAGATTCTTGTGGTTCTCCCTTTTCAAAAAGATAATTTCCTTTTGGAGTAGACACAAAAACTTGGTCATCTGTGATGACTTCTCCTTCTGACAGAAGCTCGTCAGAGCTAACAGAACCCTGGGATTGGTTTTCCCAAAGGTCCGTATCAGACCACGGTGTTTCTGGCCGGTGTAAAGATTCATCGAAGCGAACTAACGGATTGTATTCATAAGTGCAGACACCATCTGGCATCTCATCTTCGACTATTTCGTTCCAAATTGCTTTGGACAATTCCTCAATTTGGCTCATTTTGCTGATGAATTTGATATTACCTGATAAAATTATGCTAAAACGGGGTAAAAGTGGCAGTAAAGGCTCAGTGACAGTACAGTGAGATTCTTTGGCAAGGCTCGGAACACACTGACAGGTTCTGTTCCGGGGGCCCTATTTATAGTCTCTGACGTGATGTCATGGGGACACAGTGATGTCACAGTTGGTGACATCACCGTGACATCACGGTGACATCAATGGGTGGAACCTTTTTTTTTTTTTCAACATACTTAAATAAGAATAAGACTCAGAAATAAAAATCAGAAATACCAATATAATCCCAGAGGGATTTTTATTTTTTTTTACCAACTCCAGATATACAACAGCATATACATATATATGTGTCTATACACACACAAAAACACACACATATAAATATATATATACACAAAACATTCCACACAAAAATAAATATATACATATGTAACTATATGTATATATACCGATCTAAAATAAGTGATAATAATATTGTGAGAAGAATAAATAAATGGCAATAAATTAGTAAGAATTTATAGAGTTAAATTCAATTTAAAGCCAGTTAAATTCTTTTTTAGTGTGATGCAGCCATGATCCCCTTGAATTTAAGTAGACTTCATTCAAAATTAGTGAGATATAGAAAATGTTATCATTTCATCTGTAAAATATGTTCTACCCTTGTTCTATAAGGGTACGGGCTTCATTTCATTTTATCAAGTATTATCAGTATGATCTCCCTTTGTAAGATGTGTATTAAAGGGTCAAATGGAAATCCTTTTCAAATTTTTATTTTTTTATTTTTCAAGTAATTTGAAATCAGTTGTATGTGGATGACAACAAACAAACTTTCAGAGCAGGCCACAGCTAAATAGCCAGCTGTGTTTCTCAGGAGGAGCCAAAAGCCAAAAGGAGGATAAATACTCCACTCGGTCGACCGATAGCCAACAGATCTATCAGTGACGGCATTATCGCCTAAATATCTCAGACTCTTTTTGCTGTTGGATAGATTGATCTAATAATGGAATCAGCAGAAGAGATGGGGGGCATCCAGAGTGAGCTTTAGTCTCTGGCTCATAACTCTGCTTGTCCTTTGTCTTTTTTTTAAATGAAATTAAAGATTATTACATGATTTTACATTTCTAATTATAAGTTGCATATCCTGTCAGATTGGAGAATTTCACATAACCAGTTTCATAATAATATTTCAGTCAGGGAGAATGAAAGGTTGTTCAGTTAATTGAGTTCAAAGAAAGAGCTAAATGTGCATGTAAATGTTTTAGAAAGTTGATTTAGCCCCCGCCTGACAAAAGAGCCCAAAATCCCAATGAAAACAGCCAAAATCATAATCTTTGGAAATGTTTGGCTGCCGGTGGGGTGGGTTTGGGAAATGTCAGGCGGCGTTAGCTTGGTAAAGGCTGGTTTTCAGGCCAGGCATACTTCATTTAGCTGATGTTCCAACATCTGCCTGCACACCAATTTGTTTCATCTGAATTTCCCACCACTCAGGCCCCTCCGAAGGACGAGGACTTCTCGGTGAATTCCGGGAGCTCGGAGCATCTCCCCCTGCTGGCCGACCTGGTGCTTTATTACTGCAGAAAAGCCAACCAACCAATCCTGGTACAGCTCTACCAGGCCGAGGTCCGAGGAGCCCCTCGCACAGACGAACCACGCGGTAGCCTTTTAATGAGCGCTGGTGTGCCTACGAATGAAACGCTGTCGTCCCTTCTGTTTCACAGTTGACCCTGGCGGGGGGAGAAAGGAGAAAAGAAGTGTTCATTCATTCTCTGGAGCTGGGACACACAGCCGGGACCAGAGCCGTGAAGGCCATGAGTCAGTAACGTGTTGGGACAGCGGCCGCACCGCATGCACCTTCACACACATAAACTAACACACGCTTCATTCTCTCTGAAGGGGCCGCCAGCAAAAGGTTCGGAATCGACGAGGAACGGGAGGCTGTGCCTTTAAACCTGAGTATCGCGTACAACAAGGTGCAAAGCGGCCACCTCGTGCAGATCCCCCGCCTTCCAGACGACGACACATGAGTCTGGATGTACTGTACGTTTGAACCTGTTTGCGTGGGATTGCAGGTGGCGGTGAGCGGCAGGAGCCGGTGGATCAAGTCAGAGAAGGCCTGCACGTCGGTCAACCTCCTCAAAGCGTGCAGGAAACCCGAGCACCTCGGTCAGTCTGCACACACACACACACACACACACAGACCCCCTGTCCCCCTCCTGAATCCATCTTCTTTGTTGTTTGGATTGCCGTTCAGATTGGAGAGAGAGCCTGCAGATGACCATGACGGAGGTCCTGAAGAGGCAGTGCTCCAAGTCTAAAAAGGGCTACAACCAGGTGGGGGGGGGGTGGACACGCAGGGAAGGTAAGATCGCCGTACCGCGGACCGCCAATCCATGGATCCCGTTTCCCTCGTCCCGGCAGCACATCTCGGTATCAGAGGCAAAGGTGGATAAGGTGAGGGTGATCGGCGGAGACCACGGAACAACTTTCGCCGTCTGTCTGGATCAGGATGAGAAGAAGTTCATTCAAAGTGTCACCAGGTGAGAGAGACTCGTACAGAGTTGCGGTCCTGAGCGAGACATTGTTAATTCCTCGTGTAAAATCGGTCCTTCCACAGCTCTATCACCACGGTAATGCTCTGTCTCGTCTCCAGGTGCGAAGTTTCTTTATGCTGTAAACCGGGAAGCGGCTCGGACTGGAAATCGTACAAACCACTACCAGGCCAGATCCAACCCCTCAACCCGTCTTATTACTCTCTGCTCTGTCTTCCCATCACCTCTTTCTCTGCCTCGTGTCCATGAGGTACCTGGTACTGGACTCACTGAAGCCTGGGAGGCTCTCTAAATCTCAGCAGAGCTCTAAAATGAAACACACATGTCACTAATCTACCATCGGTAGTAGAAACCGTCAACTTGAGTACTACAGTGTACGTTTTTTATATCCACGACTTTATACAAATGAAGAAAGAAAAAATGTTGTAATAATGTGATCTATTTATTTTGATGATTTACCAATAAAAGACTGGGATGCCTACAAGTTTTAAAGCGTGCATGATTTTTTAAAAGTTAATTAATGTTTCGCAGGAAAAAAAAGTAAGTGGTTCTTTTATTTATATTTGTGTTCAAGATTAAAGGTAGATCATATCAGTGGTTGATACACAGCAGAAAATGTTAAATGTTGACTATTTTGACATCAGAAAATCCAAACTAAAGACACCAGCTTCAGGGATTTAAATGATTTGATCCTTAATTTATCAAAGATTTGACATTTTGTTCTGTTCATTGGGTAGAATAATTGGGTAAGAATACTTGATTGAGGTTCACCTATTTAAACACGGGGCTCACAGTTTGGTCAGATGGTTATGTCAATGACAGATCACAAGATAGTAAATTGTAGAGATTAATATGAAAATCAAATATGAATAATGCTTCATAAAATACAAAAAGAGAGGAAGAAAATGAGTTTAGCCGTTTATCTGTTTAACAGTTACAGAAAAAATAACATTGTTGATGTTTATTAAGCTGTTTTATTTCTGTTTTCTTTGTAGTTTTTTTTCACGCAATGACTGTCTTTTCTAAACGGGAGGGGGGGGATGTTTGGACCCAGCAGGATGCTTTACCTGGGCCAGCCTCCCGTTCTCCCTCCGGGCCGCGCGGGGGCGCTGTGGTCACCACCAGGGCTCCACAGGTGAGAAGCAGCCGGGGCGCCGCGGGTCCGAAACGGCAGGTGCACGCCGGAGACCCGCCGGTGGGAGGAACGTGGAGCCCGGAGATGGGGATAAGTAGAGGAGAGTAAAACAGAACAAGATCCGAGCGGAAAGAGGTTCAAGAGTAGTTTAAAAATATTAACTTAGTCGCAATCGCTTTCTTTTTTTTGTTTAGTTTGTTTCCTTATCATGTGGACTTGGCGTGACGTGGACTAAAGCGTTCCACATCTTGACATCCTGCAGAGACGGGTGCTGCTCCTCTTTTTTTTTTCTCTCTCCTTTGGCTCTGTGTGAGTTTTATTCTGAGCTTTAGCTTTTATCTGGTGCTCTGGTCTGCGTGCTCGCCTCTTTTTTCACGCTTTGTTATGGTCAGATGTCAGTTTTGTTGTGGCGCACTTTACCGGACATTTGTTTTTGTTTTTTTTATTATCTTTATTGATTTATTGTTTTATTAGAACTTTATCGTGACCCTGAGACCGGGCTGGTGTGGTTTTTCCTGATCCCAGGATCCCGCAGCGTTTGAACCAGATCTGTGACTCTATCTGGACTTGAACTTGATCGTGACCCGTTTTTCTGGTTCCGGCAGGCGGAGTCTGCAGCCATGAAGAGGAGCCAGCAGATCGACATCAAGCGCACCCTGGCTCTGTCCGGCGCCTTCAGCTTCCTGTGCTCCTGCTCTCAGGCCTGCCTCCTCCCATTCCTGACCCTCTACCTCCGGCAGCTGGGCCTGACCCCGGCCATGGCGGGCGTGGTGGTGGGCGCCCGCCGCCTCCTGGGGCTGGCGTGGAGCCCCGTCGCCGGCCTGCTCGCCGCCCGCTACCGCAAGAGGCGGGCGGTCATCGTCTGCTCCCTGCTGCTGTCCGCCGCCGTGGCCCTCCTCCTGCTGCTCCTCCCGCCCGTGGACGCGGCGGCGGGGGGCCGGCCGTGCGGCGCCCGGGGGCCGGAGGCCGTGCCAAGCCGGGGCCCGACCCCGACTGGCGCCGGGAGTGACCCTTCTACTGCCTGGACGCACCCAACGGCTCCCCCGGCCACCGCCACCGATCCCACCGACATGGGATCGGCCCCCACCGACATGGGATCGGCCCCCACCGACGTGGGGTCAGTCCCCGCCGACGTGGGGTCAGTCCCCGCTGCGACCGGTGGCTCCCCGCCTCCCGCAGTGGACGAGACGGCGGCTGTAAGGATGACCAGCTCATCGGCGGCGAGCCCCTCGGCGGCCCCGGTGAGAAACGTGAGGTCTGGGAACCAGCCGGGGGAGCCGGAGGGGGAGGGGGGGGCAGGCCTGGGCTTCCTGGGCAGCCTAAAAGAGATGGACACCCACACGCAGCTCTTCCTGACCGTCCTGGTCATCGCGTCGGTCTGGGAGTGCTTCTCGGCCCCCCTGGAGCGGGCGGCGGACGACGGCCTGTTCGAGTACCTGGACCAGGCGGACGCCTCGGACCGCCACGCCTCGGCGGGCCCGCGGGGGCCGTGGGGCCTGCTGGGCGCGGCGTGCGGGGCGGGCGGCGCCGGGCTGCTGGCCGGCCGGC